>JAXQKB010000242.1:0-83863 GCA_037042295.1 Irpex sp. Y119-03 | reverse complement strand
TAGAATTACTAGCTGTAAATTAGAACAAAATACTCAGGAATCGTTACCTGCCACTTGATGGCCTCACTCCCCCAAGTGAGTTCACTGTACAACTCGATTCGATTCCATGGGCTTATGTCTGTACTGTCATAGTGGAAACAGGCTGCTGATCTAAAAACGCTGTGTCCACGGCCTGTGCTCGCATGCGGTTGAAAGGAATAAATTGACGAGGAGAGAAGGGGATACATGATAGGCGGCAGACAACTGACTCTATGAATAAACGTGTCGTGTATTCGAATATGCAAGCTAATCGTCGTCTAATGCAATGCGGTTGGTTTCATCGCCGGAATCCGGCTCTATAGGAGCATCCTCCGGAGCCTTCAGGATCCGGTAGATCCTCCACAGGTCGAAGGCGGTCTTCCACTGCTCCGTAATTGGACGGCCGTCGAAGCGATAACGACGTACTAACAGCTCCAAGAAGAGGATGTCGTTGGGCTGAATCTCTGCGGGATCGAGGTCCGGGTTGCTTTTCCAGCTCACGGAAAGGGTGGCCTCTTTCGCCTGCGCGAAGGGAGTCTTCTTCTTCTTCTACGGTTTCCCATTAAATGCCCATGCACTCTGAGCCAGAAGTTGATGTGTGCTTACCGCTCCTTGTCCCTGTGTAGCCCAATGCCCTGCGTAATACGAACGACGTCTGGGACCTGTGCGATGTGAGTAAACTGGTTTGCACGTGGCATATATACCGATAACTTACGGATCGCTGGCCCTGCTGTTCCGTACAGTACCTTGTCCAACCCTTCCTGGTCGACGGTTCGCAAGGCCTTGAATCGTAACCACTGGCTGTCGGGTATTTGAGCCTTGTATGAGGGCTGAGGTGGTGCGTCGTCGTTGCTGTCCTCTCCGTCAGCGCTTGTCGACCGCGCAATAGTTGCTGTGTCGTCCTTTGCATAGAAGACAAACCCCGCTTTCATAACACGAACGATTACGCATACGACCAGCTGGCGACCGCTGACCTGTAGGTACTTATCGTACGTTGTAGGCCAAGCGTACCGTACATCTTCTCCCAGTAGTTCCGACGGACGGTAGTAGCCTAGCTCGTTCTTGATTGCACGTCCTCCAGGTGCAAGACGATTTCTACGGACGGTCCGTCAGTAACGTCGAAAACACACCTCTCAACTGTGACGTACTGGATGAAGTCGTTGGTCAGATAGCCACACGTGTTGTACGTGTACCGGACATCTTTGATTGGCGTTGTGGTGGCCACTTTGCTGGTCGGCTTAGTGGCCACCACGACGCTCTCTTGGTCAGGCAGGTCATTTGCACCCTCGACCACCTTCCCCGAGTCGTGGCTACACATCAATTACACCGGTCAATTTCGAAACGAGATCGTCGATACGTATCGTATATTACTCACGGCTCGGGATTCGCAGTGGTTTCAACAGGGCCTTGTGGAGTGGCGCTGTCTGCCCCCTCGATGTCGGAACTGGCGTCGTCGAGGCGAATTCCCCGGAGACGTTTGCTCGGGGATTCCTCCTGGGTAAGCGAGTCTGCACGCTTTCCCCTCTTGGCAGCACCACTGGATTGACGTCAGTAACTGGGCATTACTCTGAACGTTGGGTGGACCAAACGTACCGGGTGGTCATGGTTATAGGTAACGCTGGGCAGGAGATTGGTCGTGATGAGCGTGAGTGTGGCAAAGAGGGTGTTACGGATAAGAAAAGCAGAGGTGATGAGTAGGGGGGGGGAGAGGCGGCAGTGATGATTTGGGACGAAAGCGGCAAGCAGTGAAAGCGTCGGTCGTAGGGACTTCGCTGCAAATATGAGAAGGTCTGTAGAACTAATTTATATTAAGAGCGTTTGCAAGCGCATTCACAGCGCCCACCAGGACTATGTCCATATACGGCAACATATGTGGCGGCTGATTTGTTCTGCCCTACTCACCATCCCTCGTAGTTTGCCTCCGTCCTCGTCCCTAAAAAACCTTACAATAAGTAAAGTGGGACCTGATCGCGACGGGCTCGGACGCTCCGTACAATATCTCGTGTGCTGAGTGGTACCGTTTACGCAAGCCAATAAACCTGGTCAACTTTGTCGAAGAACCACGTCTGAGTGGGCTCACACGTTACACTGTACAAGTACCTTCACACTTTGCATCTTCATCTTCTTTTCTGTCTTCTCTCAGTGCCTCTTCTTCGTTGCCCCGTCGGTCGCACCATGTCTCAACTTTTGCAAAGTCAGTTGTTCCGTTTCCCTTGATAGTAGGTGTGCCTTACGGGCTTGATACAGACGACGGCACACAACTGCGCTTGCTATGGCCTTTCGACGTAGCTGCTCTAAGTCCTCGTTCCCTGGGTTGGCCTGATGTGCCTCCCAACGTCGATGAGCTTGAGGAGTGGGCGTATATTGACTCTCAACTAGGAGGAGGACGCACGCTGTTCTACCGCAACCCTCCTGCACCTCATGTGGACGAATTGACCACGCTTCCCGTCAAAATCATCTTGTACGGGTCTGTCGTCGCCCATCGCCTTACCGGCTTGGGGAGTTGGAATGAGTGAGCACAATCTTCGTATGGCCGATAGGATGAAACTCATATACCTTCGTCGCCCTCAACAGAGATCCCGACAAGGCGCCATCAGCCGCCAGGTGGTTGGAACTTGGTGATGCAGGTTGTCCTGACGTGTTCGCTGCGCAGATGGCTATGGTCGACAACATCCGCCAGTATGTAGCGTATTCTGTGGGTGCCGAACAGCCTTCCGTAGCATTGAAGAATCTGCGCGTCCAGCAACGGTTGTTCACTAAGGTACGCAGTGCGGTCGTCGGCAAGTCATGGCAACTTAACGTCTCATATCCAGGTCATCCCCGACCGTACTACGCCTGCCTCCACACTGCAAGTGGGGGGCGATCCCGAGGGCCTCATGCGTAATGTGCAGGACAAATGGGTCGTTACATGTGCTATTGCTTTGCACAAGCGCACAGTAACTGGGGACTTTTCTTCCGCCTCCGGAATGACGTTCAATATCGGTGACTTCGTAGAGGTTGAGGCTGGCGTGGAGGTCATCGTTTATCGTCGCCATAAACCACTGAAGACACCCAAGACCGTTGACTGCCGACTTCGGGTTACCCGCGTCACTCGACTCCTCACTGGAGCAGCCGTCGTGAGCCTTTTTAACCTCTATAGGGCGTAAATCCTGGCATACTCACTGATAATTGTCTGTAGGCCACTGTGGTAGCACCTCCCCACCCTCCTGCTGCGCCGGTGGCTGTCGTCGCGCCCGTACCAGTTATTCAGGCTGCAGCTGCACCTGGTGCCCACGCGCCGGTTCCTCTGCTCGCTGGTGGTGTAACTCCTGTAGCAGGTGCCAATGTGGTCGCCATTGCCATGCAGGGAATTGAGTTGTGAACGTGACACGCACTGGCTATCTTGTGTTGTACGTTGCGTATAGGAGTGCAGGGTGTTTGCAGCCTCTGTGTCTGTTGCGTACCGCAGGCACGCGTAGATGTGGGACACAATAGGCGTCTGTTAGTCGTTTCTTCATTGCTTAGGTAATCTTCCCACGGTCATGGGCTATTACCGTTTGATCCATCCGTGCTGTGTAGACCAATGAAGGGTACCAGTGACTTTAGACTGAGCTTGCCGTACTGTGTTAAACAAAAGATATGAAAATCGATGAGCTACACACGAGTTGTTGTGTATTCTTGCGGCCTCGCTCGGCGTCTGCATACCATGATGTAATAGCAACATTGGCTTCCGAATATGGTTATCACGTACTTCGCTATCGACCTTCCGTGTCTCTGGCCCATTCACTCGTTCCGGCCCATTCACTCGTTCCTTGGCACAATGCCCAGCATATGTTTATCAACTCGTGTGGCTGTGTATCTGTAATGCAGGCTTTCATGATCATATCGTCCGCACCCGACGCGGAGGTGCAGGTGGATAGTTTACCAATAACAAGAATGAAATTCGCAGCGTGAGGCGTATTCGTAGGCGTTGGCTTAGTGAGGCGTAAATGCTATTGGCTCGACAGTCTCCTTCCCTCGATCATAACCAGGGCAATGGTAGGTTTGCATTCTACAATAAGAAGCTGTCGTCGGGTGGCAATGGTATTAAAAATACGTTTCCGTGTATTAGGGGCTCTGGTACCAGCCGCGAGGGCGCACGCCTGAATGTAAGTGTAAATGTGCATTGTCTTCTGTGAACGCTTCACTTGTCATTGCACCTCAATTTAAGCAAGTCTTCAAATCAAAGTTACAAGCTGAGCCTTATCAATACTGCAGCTGCATGCGTGCGGTTCGTCGTTCCCGGTGCTTCTCTTGGGCAGATCGCTGCCGTGGCTGGCAATCGGTGCAAGTGATCGAGTGAGTAAGGTGACGGGGCCGAGATATATCCTATAAACTCCGGCGTAAGGTTTGACCCTACCAGAGAACGGCTCAATGTTGATAATACCCACAGAAAAAGGGTTTGCACAAGGGGCTGGGCGAGCCCAGAGCAGTTTCACAGCATGGAAAATAAACTACATCGCGAGGCTGACGGTGGATTGATACTCGGCAGTAAAAACCGGAGAATCCTTCTTTACTACTCTCTAACATCTCGGTCTCGCGTAAGACATAAGCGGGTACAGTCGAAGACATTGACGGGAACACACCTTCTCTCAAATCGGCGTGGTGTTAAACTTCGGCCAAGAAGCCTTGCACGATCAAGTGCTCTACATCCGCACGTCTGACCCACAACCTCTGACCTTTCCTTAAGTCAAGTGCTCCTATCTCCGTCTGGATCATCCCACATTCCCGCACTACTTCCACATGCACGTTGAGATGCTTCGGAGGCGTCGTTATAGGTGCGAACAGGTCCACGTCTCCGTAGGCATGCTCCCTTGATTGAAGGGCTAGCACAGACGTGTTGTACTCTCGTAGGAATTCGACCTCGTAGGGGGACAGTTTGGATCGTATGTCATTGTCAGGGGCGGCTGTGCTGGCAGCAGTCGGGGGCGTCGTGGTTGTCGCGGTAGATAGCAAAAGGGGTAGAGCACCTCCCACTGACCAGTATATGTCTTTCAGGCGCTCGAGGCGGTGGTGGTGATAAGCTAGCAGACAGCGTTTGTTGCGTAGAATGATAGTTTGATAGATCACAACCTCCGGGGATGCTAGGATCGCGTCATCCACAGCCATCGCGTGTGGGTCCATCTTTCCCAGTCCATCGAGTATGACAGACTCCAGGACTGTCTGTTCGCGAATGATGCTGTGTACTAGCTCGCTGTTGTACTGTAGCATTTCGCGTGGCGCCGTCGCGCGTCGAGTTTCGGCGAGCAACTGTGCGGCAAGATCTCCGTATCGGCCGTGTGGGGTGTTCATCTACAGTGATGGTGGAGGTTGAAGTTGAGGTGCGTATGGCGCACTGTGCGATGGACATGTGCAGTTGTTCACACGATCTATGCGTCGTCGCTTCCTCGACGCGTAACCCCTTGCGGGTATAGCTTGTTTGACGGGGTGCATGCAAACGATGTCTGGTTCTCATATGGCTACTGTCTCGCAAATGGCCCATCGTCCAATGCAGCGGAGTCAATTAAACGAACGAAGTCGAACCCGATCCTCGACCATGCCGAAGCAACGTTCGACGTCTCGAAACAACGCTCGGCAACCGACGTCTACGAACTCCGCGTAACCTACTCAGAGGACACATTCCTCACATTCCGAGTGTCAATGAAGTGGGACCACATCCCCGGACAGTACCACCTCCAAGCCCAAGAATCCGCAGGCCAACTCTCCTATAGCTACGACGTCTTCTTCCTACACCAATGCGCGCGGTTCTTTAACTCTATAGGCGTTCAGTTCGATTTTGGGCACACCGTGCGGTTGTCGTTGACATGTGCGAAGGTGGTGAAGAAGCCTTGGGAGAGCTCCAGTGGTAGGGGGCTGCCTATGAGTGTCACGTATGAGGACGGGGTGTGCTTGGAGTTTGTGTCGAAGAAGCCGCCGCTTGCGAGTGGCTTGCTGATCAATTTCTGGCGACGCAGTTTCACTTTATTGATATATTACACGTTAGCTGACGATTCATGCAGCTACTGGACAGCGTGCAAGCTCTGGCGACGCGCCGTTTAACGACGACCGGTGCTTGACTCCACCGGAGAACCTCGTTGTGCAGATGTGAAAGTCGATACATGTGCGTTGCTACTGTGTTACAGTAAACCGAGCACACTCCATCACAATAGCCTAATACCTTACGCTCCCCCAATCTACAGTTGCCTCAGGCCCGTGCCTTTCTGCCAACCACTCGTTGGCGCGGATGAAATGGTTGTTGCCGAAAAAACCTCTCTTTGCACTTGCCGGTGACGGGTGCTAATTTCAAGGAGAGAGTTAGAATGAGATGACTACTCTTACCCAGTACGTAGTTGGCTGTCGACGCTCACCGCACTAGTTAACACCAAGTGTTTGTGCTGGCAACATAATTGGACATGATATTAGCTCGCAGTCAGGAGCGGTCGTCCCACACGTACCCTATCTATCTGCCTTACTTGTTCGATCGCCATTGCCCCCCATGCAAGAAATACTACACCGTTGGATCTGCTGTCAAATTTCGTGCGTACAGAGTGAGCTGGCCATCCATTACTGTAAATACAACGACCCACCTCGTTATTACGTCAATAATCGCTGCAGTAAATCGTCCCCAGCCTATGGACATTGTCGCCCCCGTCTTGCCTAACTGCACCGATTGGCATATGTTAAGCAGGAGAACACCACGAGATGCCCAGGCCGTCAGGTTCCTATCGGATGCCAGTGGTTTGTGGAACTGTCAGGGCAGATCTCGTCTCGATATAGAATCGGTACCGTTACCCATGATCAGGCGCGACAAATGTCGGGATTTCGCGCGCGAGTTCTTTAAAGATCTGTTTACAACGGGAATACTTAGTGACCACTGCTATCAAGTCAACACCACAGGTAGAGCCCATACGTTATCAACTTCAGGTGTACGACTGCCGCCGAATCTCACTGAATACGCCAGCCCTGAGTAATGGAAGCACCTCACGTTATTTGTTATGTATATTACCAGACGATTTCGCTTACCCTCGTCGAGCGTAGCCTCGCCGTACGGTTGTGTCCCTAGAATAACGACTTTTACTTGATCTAAGGGAGTCAGCCGGGACCACTGATATCGCAGTTCGTCTGATTGACAATTGCGGGGAGAGCGTCAGTGCCCATACTTGTGAACAGTCACAAAGTACGAACCTGGGGGACACAGTGTGGCCCGTGAAGCTTGTGCCGCGAGTCGTTTGCTGTGAATCGCATTCAAACTACTCAATTTCAGGAAGTACGGTTGTTGCAACTCGTTAAGCAAGTGAGGCAGCCTGTTGGCAAAACATGAAGCATAAAACAGTACCGTTAGAACACTTCGTAACCATTCAGTTTCCTCGCGTACCACGTAGACCCCATGGTCGACATCTCGAGCGTCAGCAATGACGCTGCATGGCTGTCCACTGTTGCTTTGGATACAGCGTGAATCTCCTCATCCTCAAATTCAGAAAACCCACTAATCGTCAGTATTTTAGGGCTTACTTTCGCGATGTGGTTGCACTCACCCCAACGTTGACAGCGGATGTCACTTTAACACGTCGTTTCACGACCCCGGACGCACGTCCTTGTGACCCAGTGGTACATTTAACTAGGGCAGAAAGTGTCTGCTGTCCAGTGTGACGTTCGACGCGAACGGTCACTGAGCTGGGGATGTCGTCCGTGAGTCGTCCGGCGGACGCCAGGAACCTTAGGTGTAGTCGATAGGTGGATTGCCTGTTCAGGCAATAGAAGTCGTCGTGCGTCTGTTCGAAGACGTACACAACGGTGGGAAAGTGGGATCGCCTTTCTCTGGTCGGCGCGAGCGTAGGCTCCAGCGTAGACACGGTATGAGAATAAGAAGATGAATTCCTGTCTACGCACGGCGCAAACTAATATACAGAACATGTGTATAAGGCGAGGCGATCCTCGAGTTGACAAGTACCATATGCGGAAAGCGAAAAATAATTGGTATACGTAGGAGCTCGGAGCTTACCAGAGACCGGCAGTTCAACAGCCGTCACAGAGCCCCCCAGCTTCGAGCGACGAGAAGCCGCATCCTTCAAAGAGTACTAACGTCGACTGCCTCCCTAATGTCAGCGAGAGTGGCCCCTTTCCAGCTGCCACCCAGTTCGGCACGGATGTCCCGAAGCAACGCGTTAACCTCGATGGAAGTGGGGGCGACGTAGGAGTCTCTAAGAATCGCCGCTGGACGATAGTCATGCAGAGTACGATCCCACTCGTCGCGCGTGAGAGGACGGTAAGCACACTCTCCGCGCTGCATGCTGTCGTAGCGTTCCATCACGAGATACTCCTCGAGACGAGTCCATTCGCCGTCATCGAAGCAGTGCTTCTCCAAAAGATCCTGAGGCGGGAACCAAGTGCGAGTGGTGTCTGAGAAACGAGAGCGGGTGAGGCCTAGCAGTACGTTTTTCTCGTACTCCGATACGCCGTCGCACCAGTAGTCCCGGATGAGTTGAGTGCCCGACCTTCGCAGTAGCACGCTAGTGGACGGAGTCAAAACGTCACGCATCCACCGATTGAGATTTCGTCCACCCAGCAGAATGGCTAGCCGCCAGAAGATGCCCCCCAGGAATAGGAAGGCCTTGGCGTTGGGGCGTGAGAGCAGCTGGTAGGCACGTCGTAAGTACCGATGCCATTCGCGCATCACGTCGATGTCCTCCGACTCCGTGACCACTAGTAAGACGTCTATCTCGTCGAGGGCTCCTTCAGCGACGAAGATGTCCTCGGTACTGAGGTCATCGAGGAAGTCGCGGGGATAGACAACCCGGAAGGCCCACCCTCGAGTGAGGGCCTCTTGAAGTAGTTCGCCCGGGTCCGAATTACGCTCTTGGATGGCTCGAACAGCCATGCGAATCTCGGTTACAGGGTCAATAACAAGACGGCAGACGTCGACAGGAGTTACAGTGGCGGCGGCTAAGGTGGGTACGACGGGCATGGACGCGATGTGCAGGGTGTCGCCGAGGGCGACCTTGACGTAGCTCAAGAGGTTGGCCCACCTCTCCGCTTTCGTAGGATGCGTTCCGGGGTTAGCCAGCTCTTGCTGGGCCTTTACACCGAAGATCTTGGACGGGGCAGGTAGGCCCTTCACAGTGACTGGCCACTTGAAGGCGTCCCGTATCCAGTAACAGAACTCCTCGCCGGAGCGCACGGCCTCAATAGCCCTGGCCTCCGATTCGGAGAGACGAGGTCGGTAGCGAGCGTCGAGAGGGAAGAAAACGGGGACTTTGTGTAGGAGAAGGTCGAGAACGTGCGTGCGGTTGACGTCGAGGGTTCGAAGATCTAGTTGGACTCCCCTCGTGTGACTGAGGAGCTGCCACTTCCCGACGTAGGGAGCGTACATGAGTTCTATCGCAGCCTTGGTAGCAGGCTTAGCGTGAAGGAGGCCGAAGTTGATGGCCGCGAGACGTTCGTCCATGACTTTGCGGGCCCTACGAAGCTCTAGCTTGGCAGCTTCTCCGCCCGAAGCAGTAGCTACTTCATCGCCGGTGTACGTCCTGTCGATCGTGGCATCGCGCAACCCTCCTCTCAGATCGAGGAGGTCGAGGATGTCAGCGGCTACCTTGAGCTCCGCCTTGACCTTAGTGGCGAGATCGGGATGGATCCTGTCCCGATCGCGAGGATCGAGGTATTCGAGGTCGATGTCGAAAGCAGAGAACACCCAGCTCTCCGCAACCTCTCCAGATTGTTGACGTACCCTCTTAAGATCTACCCCGTACGCTAAGTATTCCTTGTCATCGTCCGACCAGATGGGGTCTCCCAACGCTTCCGGTACTTCAGGCAAGTCGGGTGCCCTTCCTCCTTCGTAGTGAATGACAGCGGCGCCTTCTCTTATCGAAGAGACGTCGCCGCGAATGAGTACCCAGACTTCCCCAGGAGCTTCGGTGATCGTGAAGAGACGGGTAAGAGGGAAGGATGAAAAGTATTGAGGTAGGAAGAGGAGAGAGCGAGGAGTTGGGTTGCTCATAGCGCTGTGGGCGTATGTTTCTGAGCTGTTGATGAGGTTTCTCACGTCGGCGGCGCGTAGTTGAGCAGCGGAAGGGAAAGGCAGAGAGTAGAAAAAGGAGAGAGAGTTTCGCCGACGCCATCGATGCGTACGCAGGGCTGAAGTACTATAGAAAGAAGAAGTGGTCCAAAATAACGTCGAGTGATTCGGAGCCAGCCGATTGAAGTAACAAATTGGGAGAGATAAAGAGTGGCAGGGAGCGCGTAGGCGCTCATAACTTAACGTTTCGTGCTTCGCGCCTACAAACCGTGCTGTCGACGATAGATGTGTAGTAGCTCTGGAGCTTCTGCGAGCTCCTTCGCTGACTTCCATTCGTCGTAGAGGGGGGAGTATCCTACCCATCTTACCAGGTAAAGCATGGTCCTTTTCCTTTTGTCGTAACGGTGCCCTACTATGCTCTCGACTTCGTAGGATTCCTCAGCAGGCACTGCTCGAGAGTCGTCCAACTTCGCACGTTCTCCGAACTCCTCAGGAGAGGACTTGTAACGCTTCAGGTGTTCGACGTTGAAGACCGGGTTTCCCGGGTATGAGGGATTGAGACGTAGTCGGTAAGTGTTCTCATTGATGCGTTGTTGAACTTCGAAAGGACCGATCCAACGCTGAACTAACTTCCGTCCTTCGCCTTTGCTCTCTACCCACTCTAGGGAGTGCGGGTTGACGAGCACGAGATCCCCCGCCTCGAAGTCCAATACCTTGCGCCCTCGGTTATACCATGCAGCCTGTTTCGCTTGGGCACGGGCGATCGCTCTCCTGGCACTTTCTCGGTGCATGTCCAGTTCCTTGACAAACCGTTCGGTCTCGCGGCTTCTCTCTATCGACCTGACGCTCTCTTCGCTCATCTCCAAGGTTCCCCTCGGCTCGAATCCGTATAGCAAGAAGTAGGGCGAGGACCCCGTGCCTGCGTGTACTCGCGAATTGTAGGCGTGCTCTAGAAGAGCTATCCACTGGCACCAGGACTCGCGGTCCTCTTTCACGTAAGCTCTCAACATCGTTTCCAGCTGGCGATTAACGATCTCGGTTTGCCCATCATGTTGAGGGTGATGAGACGAAGCTAGCAGCATCTCGGTCTTGAGGAGCCTGGCGACTTCCCTCCAGAAGATCGAGGTCCATCTGGGGTCCCTGTCGGTTACGATATTCGCGGGAATGCCAAATTTACAAACGATATGCTTGACGAACAGCGTGGCGAAGCCCTCCGCATTCAGACCAGTGGTAGTGGGAATGAACTGAGCGTGCTTCGTGAGGCGATCTACGAACACGAGGATAGCGTTGCAGTCCTCCGACCAGGGTAAGTTGACGATCAGATCCATTGAAATTGACTCGTACGGCCTTGACGGGACGACGTGTGGCCTCAGCTTCCCGTGACGTTTGAAGTTGGCGGGTTTAGTCTTCTGGCATACGTCACAGGAAGCGCAGTATTCGAGGATGTCCGTCTTCATTCGGGGCCAGTAGCAGCGGGAGCTGAGGTATTCCCAAAGCTTCTCGGCTCCGGCGTGAGCTGTCAGGTGCGGGCTTTCATGGGCTTCTCTCATCACCGCTGTGCGTTCGCTTCTGGGGATGCACAAGCGGGCGTGGAAGTCCGCATCTCGGAAGTACAGTAGGTCATCGTTGTCTTTGAAGAACCGGTTGGCGGGATCCCATGAATCGGGGTTGTTCTGCTGGTTCTCCCAGCGAGCTCGAAAGGTAACGTCTTCTTTGTAGCCTTCGACGTATCTCTTCCTTGCTCCTTCGTCCATTTTGACCAGCACTGTGGGTGGACGGTGAGTTGCTTCCCAGAGCTTCCTCTCCTCGAAGGGATCGAGCTCGGTGTCTGTCGTTGGGTTCGAAGGATTAAGAGATGGATTCGATGGATTAAGAGGTGCTGGCGGCGTGCTCGTTGGTCCCAGTGGCTCGCTGGTCGAATTATCTTTGGCGTTGCTCGAGTTCTCGGAGGTAGGTGCCCCCCCGTTACCTTGAGAGTTTGTGGACTTCTTACGCAGCCGTTCGCTCCTTCTAGTTTGCATTCCTTCGGCCTGTAGAAGCACGTCTGACCAGTCTGACAGACTAGTGTAGAACGCCGCTCGACGCGCCGGCTCGCTGTCTAGCGCTGCCTCCGCTCCTGCAGCTCTCTCGCTGTCCAACCTCAGTGAAGGTGTGCGATCAGGTAATGGAGACGTGTGCTCCGGTGGAGCTCGTGGCAAGCGAGAGAGGGGATCCACGTTCGAATGGATACGACCGGGGCGATGGATGATCTCGAGCCCTGGCGCGAATGCAGCGTATATTGCCCCCCATGCAGCTAGTCTCCTGTTGGCATTCTCGTACGTCTTCGCCCATTGCAGGGCAGCATGATCCGTGATGAGTAAGATCTTTTCCCCCTCGATATATGGTTGGAACTTGACCAAGCCTTCCTTCGCTCCTAGGGCCTCTCTTTCCGTTGCGGAGTACCTCGTCTCTGCATCCTTCAAGGTCCTGGACCAGTAGGCTAAGACTCGCTCGACGTGTACCGTGGTCGAATCGACTGAGTCGCCCCAAATGTCCTTGAACGAGTGGTCTTCGATCTTATTCGACATTTTGTTCACGAATCTCGGTACTTCTCCTCCTTCTGCGTAGGCCTTCGCTAACTTCTCGTACGCTTTCGTTCCTTTCAGGTCGCCCGCGGTAATTGGCTGCACTTGCTGTAGGCAGCAACCAATCGCTTCGTTCGATGCGTCGGTGTATAGCCTGTAGGGTCTACCCTCTACCGGGTGTCCTAGCACCGGCGCGGCTTTCAGAGCCGCTTTCGCAGCTTCGAACGCGTGCTCTTCCTCAGGTCCCCAGCGCCAGGCGGTACCTTTACGTAGCAGTTTGAAGAGAGGGGAGGCGATGCTGGCGTAATACGGAATGAAAGTAGAGAAGTAGACTACCATGCCGAGAAAGGTTTGGAGTTCGGACATCTTGGTAGGTCGCTTCAGCTCGCTTATTGCTCGTACCTTCTCTTCATGCGTCGACAGTCCTAGTCTGGATACCTTGTGGCCGAGCAGTAGTATCGACCCGTAGAATAGGTGGCATTTCTTCGGCGACAAGGTGAGCCCTGACTTCTCAATGGCCTCTAGTACTGCGTCCAAGTGTTTCAGATGGTCCTCGTAGGTTTTCGAGTAGACTACGATATCGTCGATGTAGACTAAAGCGAATAGCCATAGGTAGGGTGCGAGGATCCCTTGCATCGTTCGCTGGAATATCGACGGGCCGTTCTTCAGGCCGAAAGGCATTCGTCGAAACTGGAACAACCCCCGATGCGTACGGAAGGCTGTTTTTTCGACGTCTTCGTCCACGATCTCGATCTGCGTAAACCCCGACAGCGCGTCCAAGGACGACAGGACCTGCGCTCCCGATAGTGCCGACAGTATTTCCGTTTGCCTTGGTAAGGGGAACTCGTCTGGAATCGTCTGAGCGTTGAGCCTTCGGTAATCCACGCAGAAACGGGCCTTCCCGTTGCGGTACACAATTACCACTGGGGCCCCCCACGGACTGTGGGATGGTTCGATTACTCCTTGTTCGAACCAGGCATCCAACTGCGCGTCGATGACCTGACGCTTCGCTGGTGAGCTCCCGTACATGGGGACCGAGATGGGCTCTACTCCTTCTTTCGTTCTGATTCGGCACTTCGTTTCCAGATGTCCCAATCTCCCGTCGAATCCGAACGCTTTCACTCTACGTTCCAGCATCTCCCAGACTCTCGATTCCAGTTCGGGAGGTACTTCAGCCACGTCGATCAGCTCCTTCATCTTGCTCGAAGGGTAGACTGTTGGGTCAGGTACCTCAGCCGTCTTGGGACCCCACTCTTCGTCTTCCTCGACGACGGGAGCGTCCTCGTTCCGCGGGCTCACTTTCGGGTCCTCCCCCTTCGACGTGCTAGCTGCCACCTTAACGAACGTGCCGTCGTCCTTTCCCAGGAATACTCGATCGCAGCCGGTTCGAGTCCCTTGGATCTCGCTGGTCGCTTTGACCAGGGCTGCAGTCCTCGACGCTGCGTTCGACATCTCTACCCATTGTTTCACTTAACGAGGGCGGTCCAGCGTCTCGTCTGGTTTAGCCAGCTCTGCCAGGGCCTCGCCTCCCCGCACGTAGCGAGCTCGGGACGTCGTGTTCGTGACAGGTATTCGCGTGTACTCGGCGGACAACAATACGTTGGGGATGACTAAAGGGGCTACCTTGTCGTCCCCTAGCATGCTGCGTTCCACTAGCCAAGCGTCTGTATCGCTGAAGTCGCAAGTTACTGGTACGTTAACGCATGAGTGAGGAGGGATTTTGGTGTCCTGCACTACCCGGGCCACGCTTCTCGCTCTCGATGCTCGCTTTCGCTGCCTCTGACGTCGGGCCTTATTCCGGCGGTGGAGCTTTGTACGTACGAAGGATGCGAGATGGGACGTGTCCTCTACCATCGAGGGATAGCTAGGTTTGCGCACTCCCTTCGCTTCCACTTCGATGCCCGTGTCGCCGATCGTAACTGTAGTACCGAATTCCACGTTCCTTTCCACGGCGAGTTCGTAGGCGATGTGAAAATCCTCTCCTAAAAGGATAGGTACGTTCATATCGGGTACGACGTAAGCTTCAACCGTGAGAGCGACGGTTTCCCCAGCCTTAGACGTCAGGTAAATAGGAACTTCGACATATCCTTCTATCTTAGTGCTTTTGTCGGTGAGTTGCCACACGTTCATCTTCCTTCCCTGTCTGATCTTAGGCGGATTCGTTAGCGTAGCGTAACACTCTTGCGAGATAAGGGATATGTCGGCTCCAGAGTCTAGTCTTAGGTCCTCCAGAGGCCCGTCCTTCTGGTTCACGCGACCTGATACGGATAGCACGGAAACTCCTAAGGCAGAAGAGCCACTAGGGCGATAGCGTCTCGGTTTTAGCCAGCGTACGTCGTTCGTAGGCGTAACTCGTATCTTTCGTTCACTCGATTCGAAGCTAACGTTCGCCTCTTGACACTTGAGTCCGTATACCGTAGCTAGCGGGGTTTCGACGCTCCCGCCTAGATCGCCTGCTTCAATCAAGTACTCTGACGAGTATGGCCCCGACGGCTCGCCTTCTCCGTCGTCTGGTACCTCTTCTACGGAGGCTCGACGCTCCGTCCCGGTCTCCAAGGCGTTGACCAGTCGACTCGTAGAATATACTCACGATAACGTCTGGTTCTCGGCTAAGGCGCAGCCTTCCATTAGGCTGGCGGAGGCAACTCGGGCGTGCTTCACTCGGGGGTCGAGATACAGGGAAAGACTCGCTTGAGTGTTCAATTCGTCGAAAGCGGTAATGTACATGTCCTCGAATTCCTCAAATCCCTTCTCAACTTCCGTGACTCGAGCAGCCCTATCCCTCGCTCTACCAAACTTTTTCTCCCAAATGCTGTACCAGGGGCATTCCCGATCCCAGTGCTTCGCGCTGCCGCAGCACTTGCACGGTGAGGGAGGCGGTCGCAGTGGGCTGACCACCTCGTCCTTCTTAGCGAAGGGATAACCGTCCTTCGGAGGCGGCCGTTGACGCTTCTTGGCTAAGGCGAAGCATTCAGCGACGACGGGGTGCTCTCCTTGAGGGAGGGACAGCTCGTCTCTCGCTTCTTCGCTGCCCGTTGGGAGGTCGATCAGGTCCGTGGTCCCTAAGTGAACGTTTCGTGAACGGCCTCGAGCCTCGTTCTCGTAGCTTCGTATGTACCGGTAGATAGTTTCCTTTGACAAGACGGTGCCCTGGCCGCCGTCGTACGCTGCTAGGAGTTGGGAGTCCATTTCTGCCATGCGAGTTTGGAGCTCCATGACCGAGGGAATCTGGTCGGCGGCTAGGATGTTGCTCCAGACGACGGGGGCGGCCTTCATCACTTCCCGAACCTCGTCCTGCGTGCCCAGAAGCTGGGGCAGCAGCATCCGCGTGAACACGATGCGACGTTGTAGGAACTGTGACGGCGTTTCCCTCGAATGCCCCGGTTGTCGGAACGATTGCGAGACGTACTCCGAGTTACGATCCTGTCTCCAGGTCCTGCCTAAGAAGTACTGTACGATGGCGGATAGGAAATTCATGTAGTATCTGCGCATCCACTCCTTCCAGTCCGGGGTGAGTGTCATGTACCACGATCGTACAGCTGATCCTTCCTTGAGGCGGCTCCATAGGTGGTACCCCAACTGGTACGGGACGTAGCCTCCAGCGCTCGCGAACTCTTGAACGGATGCGAACCATTGCAACGCGGTGGCTCCCAGTCCGTCCCACTCCGGGATTGCGTCGTGAACGGTCTGCAGTTTGACTTGAGGGACCATAGCGACGGGTAGCTGGAACTGGGCATCCCACTGGCCATTTGCCTGAGGGATCCAAGCTCCCATAGGTCCTCCCGGTCCACCTGGGCCTCCTGGTCCTCCTGGCCCGCCTGGTCCGCCTGGTCCACCTGGTCCGCCTGGACCTCCGGGGGGTCCTGGAGGAGCAGGCCAGCCAAAGGGTGGTCCTCCCCAGCCGTAGGGTCCTCCACCGCCGCCTGGTGGGGGTCCTCCTCCGCCGAAGGGACCTCCTCCACCACCTGACGGGGGTCCTCCTCCTGGGGGTGGCCCTCCTCCTGGAGGCGTACCTCCTCCCGGGTACGATCCACCGCCTGACGGGGATCCTCCTCCTGGCGGAGGAGCTCCTCCTCCTGAGGGAGATCCTCCGTTACCTGAAGGTGGCTCAGCTCCCCCTGGAGGCGGACCTCCTTTCAGGTACAGGGAGTTATGCGCCGGCGTCGTCATGGTGGTCGATGTTGCGTAGCCCCGTGGCGCTCGAGAATACGGCTCCTGCTCGTTATTGGCGGAGGCGTAGGTGTGTCTGAGAGGGCCTCTAGCGGAGCTTACTTCGGTAGGGCGGAAAGCTTGCCCCGTAGCTGACGCGTGCGATAGCCATTCCTTCGTGCGGTCCAGTGCGAGGTTCGCGTCGTCGAGATCTCCTAACGCAGCAGCGTTCGTGGCAGGAGGCATCGGAGGCACTGCTGGACGAGGCGCCACCGATACTACAGGGGCTCGAGGAGCTAGGTTGGCTGAGGCGAGGCCGTGCAGAACGTTTCCCTGTGGGACGTCTGGAGCCTGTCTGACACTGGCGTTGGCTACGTGGAGCGTAGGCGAGGACATATCTTGTTGAGGAGCAGCGCCCGTGGCGTAGAGAGTCCTCCAGTTGGTCGTATTGGGAGGCTCGCCCGCTGGGAAGTTGGGCGAGTTCGACATTGGATCAGGACCAATGAAGGAGACCGCCCTACTCCTGCCGCGAGTACGTTGCTTTCTGCTCGCTAACGCCCCGCTGATCGACTCGGAACTAGCTTCAGTGGCTCTATTCGAGAATCCTGGATGTAGACTGGTGCGGAGGAGGTAGGATAGATTCTCCCTCTCCCCCTTCTCGTTGTAGGAGAAGACCTGTGGTACGTCGGCGGGGACGACAGAAGGGAAGGCCGTGCGGACTTGCTCGGGTATGTCGATGACTTCGTCCAGGGGAACAGCTACGTCGAGGAGTCGCTTGACGAGTTCGGGATTGTCGGCAGGTTTGTGCGTATCAACCTTCGTCATGTATTCGCGAATGCGCTGCGAGGGAGTGGTGTTGTCTTCGAAGGACGCGTAGACGTACGAGGCAGTGCTCGCGGGAGAAGAGATGTTCTCCACGCCCTTACTCTCTTCCACATAGCGACTGACGAACCGATTCCCTTTAGCTATCCTCGCCCTTATGATGTCCCATGCTCCAAACAACTCGGCGAGCGATCCAGCTCCTTTGAGGACTGGTAAGAGGTCGCCTTTGGGATCGATAAGATGGTGATAGTTGTTCAACGCTCTTTGTTGAGGGATCTCGGATGCTAGCGTAGCCAGCAGCGTCTGAAGCCCTAGTACTACGCGTTCGATGTGACGGAGTAAGGTGGGACGTAGAGCGTAGCGAGGACGGAGGGGAAACTCAGCTGCGGCGCCGTAGTCGACAATGTCGCTGGGAGACCACCGGTGTTTGTTGCACAACTGTATCACCTCGCTCTGTAGGCTGACTCGCGTGGAGCTGTCCTTCTGGTAATTCGCGTACAGCTTATCGCATGTTGTTGGGTTATTTGAGAGAGCGACCGGTTCATCGCCAAGCTCGTCGAGCCCCAGCTGTTCGGCGACCTCGTCTCTACTTGCGTGGTCGGTGAAGGATGTTTCCTCGCTGATCGTCGCTAATCGCCGACGTTCTGACTCCATGACGAACGAATTCTCGCCGTAAGAGCCTGGGAGGAGTCCGGATGGTATCGTGTCTCGTCCACTAGTCATGCGTGAGTGATCGGTTGAGGTCGACGATGAAGCTCGTCGGGCTAGCTGTCGTCGATTCCACTCGAGCACGCTCTGGAAGAACTGATCGAGTAATCGCCGTCTTTCTGGGGTGATGCCGGAAGTGTCGACCTGGTCGTCGCTCGCGGTGGGATTTTGAGATGAATGAATGGTGTAATCTGAGAAGTGGTCGGCCGGTACGGACGGATTTCCCAGTGTGTCCACCTCTGTGACGTTCGACGCGAACGGTCACTGAGCTGGGGATGTCGTCCGTGAGTCGTCCGGCGGACGCCAGGAACCTTAGGTGTAGTCGATAGGTGGATTGCCTGTTCAGGCAATAGAAGTCGTCGTGCGTCTGTTCGAAGACGTACACAACGGTGGGAAAGTGGGATCGCCTTTCTCTGGTCGGCGCGAGCGTAGGCTCCAGCGTAGACACGGTATGAGAATAAGAAGATGAATTCCTGTCTACGCACGGCGCAAACTAATATACAGAACATGTGTATAAGGCGAGGCGATCCTCGAGTTGACAAGTACCATATGCGGAAAGCGAAAAATAATTGGTATACGTAGGAGCTCGGAGCTTACCAGAGACCGGCAGTTCAACAGCCGTCACATCCAGGCGGTATGTTCCCAGCATCCTTGAGTTTTGGTAGCTTTTTACTAACAGCAGGCTGCTTGGATTTATGGCGGAGTGGCGGGGCGTCAGATGAAAACAGGTCGTAAAGAGTTGGCTGACGTGTAATGAAGGCCGGTTTCGCTTGCCCTGCCGTGATGTTCGCAACGCCAATGGTAGATCTCGTCTGCCCGAGGGTTTTGACGTTCTTCTTTGTCGTGTCAGAACGAGGCATAATGCCAGAGTGTAACTGAAATGAATGAAGTGACCAGTACTCAGTACACTGCGAATCAGGTAATTACCTAATCATGGGCGTCATATCCAGCACCCTGCGCCTGACTGTAACAGCACTGCTCGTCTCACTCGAATTACAGGCATCATGCAGCTGGAGATGCGCAGCCTGGCGTAGGTATAATTCATTCGTCGTATTTACGAAACGAGGCACTGATAAATTTATGATACCTAAAGCGCACCCGCCTTCGCATTTTAGTTCTCAAGCCGCCATTTCACCGCCTGCAAGCTACGATACTCCTTCGCGTTTTTGGTCAGGGGTATGTGAACGCATTCTTCATCAGCAAGTGTCCTCCATCGGTCCAACTTCAGAGAAGACGGGCTTGCTGATGCCCGTGACTTGTCCTGTACAGCACTTGCAACCTTTGCCGTTGTGTGTTCTTCGACGACGAACGACGTGCTTTCCATGTTCTCGGGGAAAGCGTCCTCTGTAAGCAATCCCCTGCCTACGAACGTCGTTTTCGGATACGCAATTACCAAGAAGTCGCGGGTAATGGCATTCATGAGGTGCGTGGAATAGTAGTGGGCGATGGAGACGAGGGGAGACGACGAGACACTTTGGATGAGACGAATTTGACCCCCACGAGAGGTCTGCAACTCTAGGACGGTCTCGTGTCCCTGCGCGGCCATGCCTGGCACTTCCGGAGACACTCCCTTTATAATCGCTCCCTCTTCACGTGCAAGGTACGACAGCGTGTCGCATAGTGTCTCCTGCGCACAGATGACGTCTATCCAGGTGTACTGTTCGCGGCCAGTGGAATCCACCAGCGACAGTACAAATTGGCCAGCGAGCGCACATTTAAGTCGTGGAAACGCTTTCATGAACGCGCATGGCTGCAAGAACGCGAGAGCAAGCAGCCTCGTGATACGATCTTCGACTTCTTCCCCTACGCGCATTGCCGCATTGGGACTTGTATGTTGGAAGCGGGCAAGCGATTCAACGGTCGAGTAGCGTATCAAAGCTTGTAACTCGTCGTTGGTGGCACTATACGTGCTGTCAACAAACAGCATACATGTGAGTGTAGAAAGTACTCACGACATGTTGCGACTGACTGGGTGGGATTTCCGATCCGGTGGTATCGCTCACAAAGGCGAGGCGTGGAATTGTTGGTGGCTTTAACTAGTTTATACGCCACAGCTACTACCTCTCGTACCCCTCGGTGTGGTAGTTTATACTGTTATGATGACTTATACACTGCTCACGATGATCGGAAACTTCACACTAAAAATTTTCGCATGACCTTGCCCTCAACCGGCATGCCAACCCCTCTGGGCACACTCCACCGCTCGTATCTCAACCGTGTAGTATGTTACTCGCACTTACCCGGGGAAGGTGGGTATGGCTGTATATACAACTGACCATCACTCTGAACAAGCCTTCGACTCACAAACACATTCACGCTCGACTGACCGCAGGACAACCTTAGCTTTACGGTCTCGATCGGGCCGGACCCCGCGGCCCAGTCCGGTCTGTACGCATTCAAGAATATTCCTAGGCACCGACGGTGTATCTTTTGCACCGTAATGGCGGGTATGGCTTGGTTTTCCACGGATTCATTTGCACCCATCGGGCAGTTGATCTGCCGGTCACTGTGCATTAACACGCGCATATTCTTTGGGGTTTCACCCAACACATGCACGTCGGTTTGGTATTCCCGGGTAAGCGTTGACATTAAATTTACAATCGTACTAGTTCTTATAAAATGAACCATTAGTCAGATCTACTCTACCATCCTCTGCCTGAATTTCCCTCGCACGGACTGAACGCAAACATGGACAATCCTGTGTACGTTTGTAGTCTTCAGTGTCGTCTGTATCATTCTGACAGCCAAGCACATCATCAATAGAGTACCTGCCGTTCTCAATGGAGATCTTCTCTCCATGGCCCCGTTTCCCACGCTCATTACCTTTGCAAACGGGTCCCCTGGAGGACGACGTCTTGCGGAGGCGGAGGCTAGGAATCGGGTGTGCACTGCACTCGAGGCGCACGGCTTTGAAGGCGCAAATTTTCTCGGAGCTCTACGAGACTTCAGGGCCATTCTCGCCGGACCATTCGTACTTACTCTGCTGGACCCTGTGGCCAGAGAGACTTATACGCGAATTGACGCCATAGTCGGAGACGAGCTGTATCCTCTAATGGTTCACTGGGTCCAGCAGGAATACGGTGCTATCCTGTATCAACGCTTAAAGTTCATATCGGACTTCCCCCTACGCACCTTCCGCTACGCAGACTTATTCAAGTTCAAGGACCGCGAAATTGTCGTTCGACTGATCCGCTCTGTTCATTACCTGCCACAATTTCTCATTCCCCACTATCCCGCCACGCATCTCATGAACTACATTGACGCGGACCATATCGTTGTGGCATACCCGGAGCTGACTTTCACTCGCCGTTCCATCCAACTTCGACCCATCCCTCCCTCGTTGGTATCCTCATTTACCACAGAGTCAAGGACTACACTATGTCCTTCTATTCGCTGCGACGAGTCGCTGCTGTGTGGGTATGCACTCCGTTGGTTCAACGATCCTCAATGTGCCGTCGTAGGGTTACAGGAGGAGTACGAGGTGTTGGGTTTGCTGCACTGGCAGCTGGGTGGTGAGGCCTGTGACGCGGCATGCCACTCTGCCGCATTGCTAGTCGAGGAAGACCCCGTCAATCCGGAGGACGAACTGTAACTACCGCATATTCTGTATTGTATTCTTACGCGAAAATACGTTGCTCGTAGAACTGGCGTACATTACTTGGTATCGACTGCCTGAGCGTACCTATTAACCTTTTAAATTACCACCCTGTGAGACACAGCCCACGACGTCCTACATCTAATGTTGTATGAGCTACGATGAAGTACTATTGTTGCTACGCGCGCGTGCGTTCATATTGGTGGATAAATGACAGTGGTACTCACATGCATTGTTCATATGCTACGAACCTACGAACGACATGGCATTTTTCTATCCGAGCCGCCTTGTACGTATACGAAATCGCGAGGCAGCATTTCGTCAGGTGTCCTGCGATCTTCACCACGCATAGAAGACCAGGCATAGACATGAAGGCGGCAGCCCTGCCCGATTGGAGGCTTGCGAATGAAGTGGAACTCTCGTTATTGCATACAACAGTTGACGGAGCGCCGCATAAAACGTGAGATATTCGTAACACGCACCGACGTTGTGGCATGTCCGTTGTGCCATAATTGTTGGAGAGACGAGTCGCGGAGGAGATTTGTTAAACTCCGACAGGAACGGACCGTACGACGTGACAATGGATTCCACCGTCTAGGGTGCTTAGATAATCTTCCCACACTGATGCGCTATTACCGTTTGATCAATGCGTGCAGGTGACCCCAAAGGAGTGTACGAACCATTGCAGGAGAACCTTGGTGTCCAGCCACAAACCAGAGATATGAAAAAAGGCGCACACAACAATCTATGTACATGTGCAGTAGCGTGAGGTATCGTGCGCCTGTCACCCATCATGTGACACCGTATCTTCCTTCCTCATTTGGCCGTCACGTACTTCGCGCGTGGCGCAGCTCCGCGTCAACGCGTCAAACCTTGGTTTCGGTCGTTCGCGTCACGTCTGGGTCAGCATCTAGTACGTCCTCTGCACGTTGCATACACACAATCTTCTTAGTACGTGATAGCTTATCTCAGAAGCATCGTGTCACAATGCCCGAAGGACCAATGCTTTTGGGATGGGCTCACATGCTCGCAAAGACGGAGAGGGCAAGACTACACCCTGATCTCCCTGTCGACGGTAAGAGACGAGGGGCCTGCATGCGGCAAGGACTGTTCACTGACGTCACGCACAGCATATTTCGAATTTTTTCCCCGATGCTTTGCAGTGGGTACGACGAAAGGCTACGAAACACTCGCAAGCCACGTCACGGACGACTACGTGCCATCCGACGATATAGAACCTGGCAACACGGACACAGCAATGCAACCCTCCCCATGTGACAAGCGACGAGCTGCCAAGCAACCATGGGAGTATCTTTTGACGCCTCGTCGACGTGGACCTCTCGTGTCCGCTGCCTATGGCAAGATACTGGCCGTAGCCGCGGGGAAGGTAAGCAGTGTCACGTCGTATCCCATTCTCATTAATGGCCGCTTCAACAGCACGTCGTCATCTTCAACTTTGGACTAGAAGCTGGAATGGTGAAACTGTCAACGGCACAATACAAAGAACTCGTAGCTCCAACGCAAGATATCCCGGGACCAAATGCTGATCCGCAGCTTGCGTCGGAGATGCGCAGTTTCCTTGTTCCTGACAGTTTCAAGGATAAACAATCACGCAACTGCGACGAGAAACGTGGATTGAACATCTTCGTCGCTATACGGTGCTCCAATGACCACGTGTACGTATTCTGCGACCACTCACGTTTGATCCGTATGGAGGTTTATTCACAAGCCGTGCCGTGGACCGCAAACGATTTACGCTTGGATTCAGAGGTACGAAGGCACTTGATCATTGCGGCCCCGCTAAGTCTCTCGCATTGTTAATAGATATGGGCTCGTGCGTTTAATGGAAAGTACGGACCGTCGCTTTTCCAGGAAATCGAAAGACCTTTGCAACGTATGGACGCATGGAGGGACAAGTTGCGACTACAGGCGTTGACCAAGAAAGGGGGAGCTAGAGCTATGAAGACGCCGCTGGCCGATGTTATATGCTCAGACATGCTTACTTTCAATGGCTTCGGCAAACATACTACCGCTGACGCTTTACACCTGGCAGTCGTGATACCATACACCCCAGTCGGTGAGCTTGTGCACAACGACGCCCTTTGGGTTCGGCTCACGCGGTCTTTGGTGAACCTCTGCGCGCAATTCAAAACGGGACAATATACCGCCAGAGTGGCTGCGCATACCACCGCGGCAAACCCGCTCCGTTACCAGACACATGCTCACAACACGTACATAACTAAACATACAGAGGTGTATAGACGACAACAGGTGAAGGTGGACTTTGACGTCTGGACAGAATTTAGACGTGCAGGCCTACACGATCCCATGCACACCATAGGTAGGAACTTCAATTAAGAACTCAGTACAAACGGCACACTAACGTAACGGTTACAGACGACGAATATGATTGCCCACCAGAGGCCCTGAAAAGCAAGGCGGTCAAGCAAAAGAAAATGTTGGTCTTCGCTCATTACAGACCGGACCACACACCAAGAGCTGCAACCGACAACGAGGATCAGAAACGACGCCTGACAGGCAAGAAGTATTTCTCTTGCATTGTTGCTGCTCCCCGACCGGAATGGGGAGTGGAGAGGTGGCCAATCGTGAGCAGTCGTGTATAATTGAAAGGGATGGACATAGCTGAAGCTGGATACAAGGTTCCCGTCAGTGTAGACGTCATTGCCGAAGGCGCCAAGACAACTCTGGGCCCTGCGAGTATTGCGCACTATACAGTGAACATCACACACCTGCCTGACAGTACAACAGGACGTGCGAAAGGTATACCTGGAAGAAGAGCGAAGGTGCGTAGGCTTTGCAGCTCAATATTGGCAGATAATCCAGAAGTATACACAGGAGTACACGGGCGCTGTTGGCAAACCTTGCTACTCACGCAAGACGGTTGCTGAACAGGCCAAGCAAGCCAGTCGTGGGAAACATGTCGTGTACAATGCGGTGTTACTACAGAGCATTGAAGAGTCCTTCAGGAACTACCGTGCCAAGGTGAACATTTACCATCCCGATACCTTCAACATTACGCACTTCCTACCAGTGCTGGATGAAATAGCGAACTGTACAAATGGTGATGCCGCTCAGTGACGCGTTGTGACACACGGTAGCTAATTGTAATATTGCAGGGTTGTCTGTGAAAAAGAAACACAGCGTAAACAGCGGTGAAATCACGACCACACGTGGACGCACATTGCATGAGCACAAGAACGAGGAGCCCCGTAAGCAAACCCAATTACTGCATTCACCTTCACTGACCGACGAGTCTGCTCACAGCACAGGAGCAGCCACATGACATAGACGACGTGGCTGCCACGGAGGACACGACTCGAACGTACGGCCAAAAGTGTCAGCTTCCCGCGCGTCCGGTAATTTGCAGTGTTTCGCACTCAACAGAAAGGTGTGGTTGATTTCCACGCGCTGCGGTTTTGGCATAGACTCGTTTGACATTGAATGCATTCCCAGGCGTGCGGCCAAACCTAGAGTCACCTCAGGCGTTGTTAATCCATACAACCGAATATTCGCTGCTGCGTCCATGGCGCGAAAAGTACCGAACACGACGTCACACAAGCTCCCACATCAGCTGCCTAGTGTACGGAAAACGTCGTCTGCACGATACATCCAGCAATCACTGTCATCCATTCGTCAGCCATCGACGTCGATGATGGGAAGGGCTACGGCGAACGGCCAGAACCCCTTTCTCCGTCATCCACACAGCAAACCGCCAACGCCTTCCACCACGGGCTACACAGTGGCTAAGCCAAACCAGAAGGTGAAGACTCCGCTGCCGGCGTTCACCTCTTCCGTACTTTACCGGCTGGGGATGGAGACGGCTGGACAAGCGAAACAGCGGTACACATTGTAATCTGTGTATGTAGAGCGCGGAGACAATCAGGGACAGCTCTTTGCGTTATCAGTACTGTACAGTGGGAGAAAGCTAATACACCTCGACGCCGGATAACATGACATCCCAATAAATGTGAAACGGAGCTGTGGGTGCGGGAACCGTAGTGAAAAATGAAAGGTGATACATGGCTGGGACACGACAAGCAATATTGGTGTCTCTCCGCGAACGGTCGCTGACGCAAGGGCACGCCTCCGAGATATAGTTACGGAGAAAGCAACCACGCCCAAGCCTTTGTACACATGTAAACGGTCACTCGATCCCCCTACACCATGCACGGGTGATCGGGCATCATACCTCCTAATACAGGTGATCCGTCTTGTAGACGCGCGGATTGCGGGAGCACAAGCACAGGTTCCAACCGGACTAAGTAGGCAAAATTGCAATGGCGGCTACGCCAGAGAAGGTGAACGCTATCAAGTATCGACGGCGAAGGACAACAGTATATGTACGTTAGCACGAGCAACCAGGGACCCCCACATTCACGCCATGTTACTCACACTTCCTCTCGACATCTTGTATGACATCGCCGACAGTGAAGACGATAGCACCATCGCTGCCCTGTTCTGCGTACTTTGCAAACCCTTGCGCTCAGAATTTGAACTTCGGCGATGGCATTGCTTAAAGTCGAAAGGGTTCCCAACAACAAAGCATGTGCAGGCGTTTATTCGGAAACTAGAAGATTACCCCAGTCGTGCCTCGCAGGTGATTGTCCAACTCTATAGTGCCAGCGAGGACACCCACGTCTAACCCCAAGGATCAACATAGGTGCTACATTGGCGCATCGGATCAAAGGAAGACGATCAAGCCTCCATGTACAAAACTGAAGTAAACTGGCTGCGACTACGTGGAGCGCTCTCGTTGCTACCCAATTGTAACCGACTCACTGTTACGGGGTGCACTTGGTTGGCGAACGAGGCAGGGCTGTCTGTTTGGCCTGCACAGCAGCTTCCACCGCGTTCATGGCGAAGAATGACGCTGCATGACATGCGCGCAGCACAGGCAAGTCCCTGGCAAGAGATTAGCACTGTTGCTACCCACGCGGACGAACTTGTATGCCAGTACATGCGAGGACGAACGAAAATTAGTACTCCATCTCTGTCAACAGGTACACCGTGGAAGTGTGAAGCAACGGTGTCTCAAGTGAGCGTGCGAAAGTACACCACGGACCTTGCGTACTTCCCTCATCACCTCACGGCAGACAGTGAACACGCAGTGACGGTTTTCGTACCTAGGGATGTGGTAGAGTGGGAGGTAAAATGCGTACGCCCTGAGTGGACGTTCATCGCGCAAGCCATGTTGGACACAGCCACTGCAACGTTACGGAGTCTGACGGTCACATACTCCATGACGAATACTTCGACACAAGGTACGCCCTGCAACTAGTTTTCTCAAAGTGGATTTAACGTCAGTAAGTAGACTTCACACTGCACGCGCCAGATGACATCATTCTACACAGTTTCACGAAGCTCCAACACCTGCGAGTACAACTTCCCATCTCTGCTATAGTAACGAAGGGTCCACCACTCGCTGTTCTATGCAGCCACCTGCCCCAATCCCTTAGGTCGATGGAGATCATTATTCCCGATGCAGATTTCACGGAGCAGGATTGGTGGACGTGTGCCAGAGGCATAGCTAATCTGCCTCACTGCACTGAAGTGGTTCTCAGAATCAACGAAATTGGTCGCTCATGTGCAAACCCCATCAACGCGCTAGAAATCCGAGACATATTCAGCAAGGCAATGCCCATGCCCGGTGAGTCGTTCTGCCCGAATCCGCGAAACGGCGAAGGCATTTACAACGTTATAATCACATTAGACATGGTGGTTATGGCAGAGTGGACCACCGAGATGAACTATGCGGCACTCAGAGGAGAGCTGGAGTATGGCTTTTAAACAGCCAACGGCACCGTGACTCGACGGGGGTGTAGGCGTACATGAACCCTGTGAATAATAATAATACTTTGTCATGTATCTGATATTCGGGAGACAGGCTGATGTAATGTAGTTCAGCTCAGCCAGGCCGAGGTTTCGCGAGTGTGGGAAAGCCACGCCGACAGTGGAAACAGTCATGGTTTTGTTACACGCACGTGGATAACGGAACGGTCCACAAATATTGAAAATCAGAAGATGTGATCCCACGGCTTGCGCAAGATAGTGGGGAATAACGGGTCTCTGTCCCCGACTAACTCATCCTCGCCAGGTGAGGCGACTAGCGTTAACACCCAGGACCACATAACATCCAGTTTGAGGAAGCTGGTCCACGAAAGTCGACGACCCGCACCGTTGCATATTAACCGACGGCACAACCCGGCATAAGCACCATAAGGAAATCAGGTGCGTGAACACATATTGATATACAGACTTCAACTATTAAGCCCTGGCGATAGAGCTGAACGAGCGGTAGGTAAGCGGTGTGTAAACTGAGACAATACGGTCAGGGTTTGACTTTCTTGTTCGCAGTTCGAGGTGCGTCATTTGCTCTTTTGCGCTTGGAGGACGTTGTAGCAGGTGTATGTGGCTCGGAAGACTTGGTTAATCCACTGATATATTCCAATCGAGTGACAGAGCTCTCCGACCATGAAGCAGCAGGAGCCTGCAACGGTTTACGCAGCTGAGTCAACTCACGCACACTCGAAGTGTATTCAACACTATCCGGCGAGGAGATGCGTAGCAGCGTTTGAAGCGCCAGAACGCGAAGCCTGCGATTTTCAACAACCCGTTCCGAGTCCCGCGATCTCTGGCATATGCGGGAGAACGAGAATGGTCTCAAAATCAAGAGAGACCGAAGGCTAGTCGCGCGGGACACCATGACATATGCAGCTTCAATGGACATTGCATTCTCCAAGTCTATGACGACATGTTGGTACGTCTGGCCCTGCGACCTGTGCGCTGTGATGGCGTAAGCAGGTTGGATTGGTACTTGAATGCGTCTAATAGTGATGCGCTTGCCAGACTTAGGGTTTACAATTGAGAAGGATTTGGTATCGGCCAAAATGGGCGCGTCAGTTGCAGGTAAGTCGGGCAATGTTGGTTTCTCGTCGTCCAGAGACACCACACATGATGTTAGTACTCGCTCACCGCGGGAGTTCAACTTGTAACGGATACGTTTTAATACACCCGTACTTCCATTCACAATGCCGCCCGGTACGTCAAAATTCTGAGACACAATGACACGCATACCCAACACCAGCGGAACACGACCCAACCGCTGATCAGTGTCGGAAGTGGGCAAAGCCCGTAAGTAAGACAAAGACACTGTGTCCACAATTTCTTCCTGGTTATGGTAATCTGTGCTATAGTACCAATGCAAAGGCCGTCCAATGCGCGCCGCAAAAGCTTCAACAGCGGCCACATTCAACATATCTTTACTGGCATTGTCATATACGATAGTTGTCGGCAGTTGCCAGGGCAAAGACAGTAAGTCGCCGGGGTTATTTTGCAATAGACGAGTGTTGAGCAACTGTAGATCCTGGGTGTTGCACCGCCCGTCTCTCAATCGACTGAGAAGTTCCACAAATGGCCGGTTTTCCTCTCCCTGCTGTCTCATTGGCTGGTGTAAGTAAACGACGGTGTCAATAAGCAACCATAACACCTTACCGAGCACTGTATCTTCAGCAGGTGGCTTAGCGTTCCTTTTCTTACCGCTGTTCAATATATTGGAATACAGACGAGGATCCTTGACAGAAGGCAACTGAGCAAAATCACCACAGAATATGATATTGACACCCCCAAACGGCGCTTTACTTTCTTTGGCTAATTCCAGAGCCCGATTAATGCGGCCAAGGAAAGTACAGCCAATCATAGAAACCTCATCGATAAACAAATAATCCACCCCAGTCCACATCGATATCAAGTCCTGGTTAGTCTGTGAGCCTCGTCTGGCGGAGAAAGCACCTTGATCGAGGCGAAGAAGAGAGTGCAACGTGTTACCTTCAATGTTTTTTGCTGCAATGCCTGTGAAAGAGGCTAGTCGAAACCGCCGAGATTGACCTACATGGTTGAAGTAATCCTTGACGGCATTAATTACGCGTGACTTGCCAGTGCCGCCAGGGCCACCCAGGAACATGCGAAGAGGTGATAGCTGTTGCTGCATATCTCGGCCAGCGGCATGAGAGGTAATTACACGGTGTAACGCCATTACTTTGTAATGTGTTAGTTACATGCATAAGACTTGTTACTAGACTTCACAGACTTAGCAGAGGTATTCGACATCACCTACGCTCAAGGTAGTACTGAGGCTATGCACGATTACGCAGTATGACACGCTTACTCCGCAAGCCCCACAAGCCCCGCAAACGCATCAGCTTGACCTATGAGTCGTTCGGAGCCTATGACACAGTAGTGGAGTCAGTCTCCACAAGCTTACTGCATAGTGGATACCACGCTCCACGCATCGGAGCACATTGCACAGTCAGTCCCCGCTTACCCCGCAGTCTCCACGCAGTTATGTGACTCATACCGACTGTGCATTACGCAGTCATGGCCATTTTAGATACAGCTCCACGAGATCCGACAAGTAGATACATGACCTCCTGTACATATAAATAGAGGGGCACTTTCACCCCAAGAATGCATGCAACCTTTACCGATCTNCAGAACTCCTTGGTTGACTTGGTAGCTATCACGTAAGTAGGCACTCATCAGGCGCACAAGAGCTGCGAAGGGAGCTGTCTATTACGCTGCTAGTATCAAGTTACTCGTGAGGATTCAGCCGTATTCGATTTCGTACCAAGTATCGTATTCGTATTAGTCTAGGTCAGTCAAGGATAGGTTATTCTCTATCTTCTTACTCTCTCACTCTACTCTCTACTCTCTCAACTCCAACCCACCACCTTATAGTCTATAGTTCCTGTCTAACAATCTTTCACTCCCCAACACGAACGACCGGGATAAATCGACCTAACGTCTGGTCCATTGACTCTCGGCAGAACGAGATAAGGCTTGCGTATCGTAGACTGCACTCTGACCTTCGTGTCTGACACTTACCGCGTCTTAGTCTTCTTACGTATCCCAGGCCGCCGCACTTGCTATCTCATTTTCTGATCTCGACAACGGAACGCTCTAGCCTGCTCCGCGTTCAGAGTCCATTTCTCCACCAGCTGCTCTATTAAGTGCCAGGGATTAGGCACATGATGGTCAGTATCGATGGACATGATAGATGGAACATTGTCAGAGAGCGAGGTAAAGTCCCTTGTGTACGGGGCATCAGCTAAGGAAGATACATAGGGTGAAAGGAGCGAGTCGGTGACATCGGATCTGGAGGTGAATGTATCAATTGTGTCTGGAGATGATCTGGTACCGGTCTTCCATTGCTGCTTGCGAGCTTTGTATATTTTTTCCCACTGCTTCTCAAGCGAGCTGTCATGAACCTCTTCCGCTGCCATGCCTGAAATGTCGCACACTTTCTGCACGGCGTCAGATGGGTGCACAATACAAGACGACGAAGACATGGAGGATGCGGGAACATTCTGCGACTGAACGCTGTCGGCCGAATCTGCGCTCGAATACAATTTGTACCGGTCCGCGAACTGTAAACAGTGCATTGCATTTGCGACTGATTTGGAATGCTGATCGCTACATAAACGTTCAACATCTTCAAAGTGTGCTAAGATATCTGAGACATCGGGATCACTAATGTCATGCTCAACCTGAGAACTATCATGCATTGAATCAGACGCCATGCGGCGTCGGCGAGCACTGCGCTGCCGGAAGTGGTCGTATTGAGCAGCTTTGCATTCATGCAGAACATCTATGTTCTTCAATATAGTACGCACATAGTCAGAACACTCAGAGGAAAATTCAGCAAAGGCGGCAGACCAAGACAAATGTCCACCTCGAAGATCGTCAATACACCGCCATGGTTTAAACAGTATCAACATCAGGCGGCAGTATTTTTCGCGCTCAGCCGGAGAGGAGGATGTAGGCATGCGTGGTCCAATGGGTACAACCACACGCCTCATAGAAGGCAGCAATACCTTCAGTACCTTGCGCTCATGTTCTTCATGGCCCTCCAAAAGACACGCGGTGGGCCGTCTGCGCAAAACAGAGGACAACAAAGCTGCCGAGTCAACAGGATCATCGTAGTCGGTAGAGTCACGCTCAGGCTCGTCTATGGCAGCGCTTTGAACTTCTGACGGGTTGTCGTTGTGGTTGTCTTCAAGGGCATCATCATAGTCAGGAACGGAAACCTGGCGAGAGCCGACGGACTTGCGAACCTTATGAACCTGGGCCACAAAATCCCACATGCACAAATTGACAAAGCTGGGACCACGATATAGATAATCGCAAAGCTGATTGGAAGATGCGACGAGAGACCCATCTGAGTCAGTGGTGATTATGACCTCATCCACGTCTGGTTGGATAAGATTCGCCGAAAGATTCAAATCCTCAAGAGGGTCCAAAAACTCGTTATCAATGGTTGGTGGAGCAACACTACAGTCGGAATCACTATCCGAGTCGTCATCTGGAGGTACGTCAATAGATGTATCATGTCCTTCAATGTTGGCGTCATCCGCATAAGGGGAGGAGGATACGTCGCATTCGGGGCTGGGGAGAAGCTTCTCAACATACCTCTCTGCATTCGGCCAGTAAAGATTAACAAACTTATCACAGGTATATTGATCTCCATTACCGAGCAAGTAGCTAGCCACTTGCTGAGCAGATAGTTCTTGATGGGTTAATATAGAATATGCGCAACGACGAAGCATCTGTTTGGCGTATAAAGTATACGAGTCGTCGTTTGGATGGGCAAAATCAGTTTGAATGTTTGCAGGGTCGTACTGTCCAAGCCGACGAACAGCCAGTTCAAGTGCAGCGTAAGCCACATGTGTTTTAAGCTGAGCCTTCGTGATATAGTTGGTAATGTAATACGTGATCGCTTTCGCGCCTTCGCCTGATCCAATAAACTTAATGTCCATATTGCATCGCATGGCCTCGAGAATGGTGGTATTGAAATTGTTCACCAATCCATCTAAACAACGCAGGCAGAGTTCCCCTGTCTCCTCACTGTATGTGGAGCAGTGGACGACATTGGAAGGATCCAAATCAAAGCGACACTCTCGCGGTTCACCCGGCTTACAGTATTTGAAACAAGTTTTAGAATGTACATGCAGCTGACAAAGCGTCGCCACACGGTGCAAATCCCACTGCTGAGCCACCGCCCATACGTCAGAAGGCAGGTCTAAGGACACAACACCACGATGACGGCACGCATTCCCAGTTGCGTATTGATTCTCTTCAGGAGGCGAATCAGGCGGGGGAGGAGGAATTGCGGTTGCAATGGTATCGTCTAAGAAGTGGATGAGACGATCGGCGAACTGCTTATCGCCAGCCATAATGCGATCCTGGATTTCATTGGGGTTAAGAGCACCGACAAGCCACACGACCATGTGACAATGCAAGCTGCCTCGCCCTTGTGCTTCGACACAACCAAAGTACGATTTAACTTCGCCAAGGATACCGGACGTGGGAACAGTAGTACAACTACTAGTAGAGGCGTTGAAGCCCAGCAATGTAGAAATAAAGGCAGTCATGCAAGTATTGAAAAAGCGTGCGGCAATGAACGGATTCTTGGCAACATTATTGGATTGAATCCAATACGAGCTCTGGGACGACTCAGCCCAATCGTCGATGTTCACCTGGTCGCCTGCCATAAAGCGCAATATAGGACTGTGCACGTCCGCGGGATTGATTGTGACATAGAAACTGGGAATACCATGTTCGAGCATAGCGGCCCGCAGCTCGTTGCGCATATTTAATTTAGAAGCAGCAGAGCCAGCCACGGCACTGGTGACCAGATTTACTTCTTTCATAAGGCGTAGGGCACGGCGTTCGTCTTCCGGCAAACCATCCTCTGTAGGTATATTCAGCGACATTCGATCACATATACGGCGGAGGGTATCCGGGGATATAGAAGCAAATTCCTCGGCAACATGATGAAAGGAGGATTTGCGAACTTTTAGACCAGAACGCAGCAGAACTTCTCTACGCTGTAGCACATTGAATACTATAAACAAAAACGAAGAATGTTCCTGGAAACGACGGTCAGCTAACTGCATGAGATGACGCACATGATGCCTCATAGTGATGCTAGTAAGGCGAGACTTGTCTTCAAATCCGCCAATTCCATACGGAAACAACGTCGGAAACGTTTTGGGGAACAATGAAGGCGCAAAAAATTCATTGGCGGGGGTGCGATCATGAGGGATACCAATAAACCCACCGCCTCGTTCCTTCACATGTCGAAACGCAGCTGCGCGGAGCTCATTGGACGGCGCCGAACCGTCGACATCGGTGATGACCACGCTCGGCAACACAGCCTCCACGCGGGAACCAGTAGGAGGGGAGTCAAGGGCCTGGTCTAAGTTTGCCATACCAGGTATCATGTCGTACCGCGAAGTCAAAGCCTCTTGAGCAGAGGAGGAAGGCACGGTGGATATGGTGAACGGTAGTAACCCATCGGGGGGAACAGCTGCGAGGACGTCGTGATCTATACGAATGTCAGCATACAATGGATTGTTGGCCTTTAGCCACCGTAACGCGCGCAAAACGCGATCACGATTAACAGTGAGAGGTTTGGCCTTATCCAGCAGCCATTGGCGCGTCGGAGGAGCACTGCCCACGAAGATAATACAAACAGGTTTGACGATATCCTCAATAGGCGGGGGCAAAGCATCAACTACATGATCCGAGTGCTGAGGGTGAATAATGATGTGACCTTTAAATCCCCGTTGTAAGTTAGGCATAGTGACATCGGGCACTCGATCTGAGTCTGCCACACCGTCGTCCATTCCAGCCGGACGCAACTGGAAGATGGTAGCCTTTGCACGGCACAGAGCAATCATAGACTCCTCTATGGTTGTGAGATCAGACAACTCGGGAGGCACGGGGCCAAGATAGTGATTATTGGCCAATGCGCAAGAGGGCAACTGTTCGCGAAGTAGCGAGGAATGACAAGTGGGGCACAGATCCACGGTGCGGGAGTCGATGTGCAATGCACGGCGATCCAACAGCACATCATCCAATTCGGGTAGGCCTGAACATGCACTCAAGGTGGAGGTGACATGAGCCGGTAAAGATGGAGAGCGAAGCAGATCCAGCGGCAAGTCGTCCACTGAAGCGGTGCGCAACAAAGAGCGCAGACAGGCCTCTGCACAACAAGCACAGACAAACGTAGACAACGTGTCCGAAGACGTCGCGGCACGGTAATCAGCAACCAATTTGCGCTTGACGTCGTCAGAAACGGGCTCGGGCCATTTGTCAATGACCTGCTCACGATGCCTCTGTACGACTGCAATCTGGTTGGAACGACGTTGTCGGCGAGACAAGCCAGAGCGGCCACGAGTGGCACGAGGTACAGGATGCGAAAGCACGCTAGGCAGCTTAGTACCCAACGCAACATCGTTAACATACTTTTTCATAATGCGACGCAACTTGGCCACACCGTTTGAGATATCAAAAGGTATGTCCAGCAAAGTGAGAATGCGACGTAGAGGCTTCAGTGCAATGAGCCTTGGCAACGAGCGGAGTACTTTGACATGGGCAGAACGAACACGGTCCTCGTCGTCAATGGCGACATACATAGCAACCTCCGCACAACCGGGAGGCAAGGAACCACTCTGCACGCAGTCAGCATTAAGCACGTGTGCCAGGAAGACATCGCGTAGGCTGTCGGCACTTGTGTTGTGGTCAACAGACACACCATGTGCGGACAACCTGGAGATCAACTGAGGCACCGACAGACGTTCAAAACCTATCAGAGAAAAAGCTTGGGGTGACGGGACAGATTCATTAGAGATACACGCGGCGCAAGGAGGGGATAGACCCAAATTACGCATAGAGGCACAGTCGGCACATCCGCCAGGCGGAGGAGATACAATGCGTGAGTTGATCGAGGGAGAGTGGGTAGACACCACTGAAGACAGGCCCGCGGAGGGATCGGTAGGGAGCACAAGCTGATCAATGGGCAACGAAGGGCCTGCAACAGGCGACGTGTGCCCTACTGTAAACGGAACAGGTGCGGACGAAGACGAAGACGAAGCGTGAGACACGCTAGCAGCGGAAAGAGACGACCCAGCAGAGCTGAAAGTGAACGTGGTACGGGGCGTGACGGAGTCACGCAACAGCGGACTGGCCAACTGCGAGGCAGAGTGTGTAGGCTGACTTGAGCCTAGCAGAAGTCAGAGAGAGGGTAGCGGGAGAGAGAGGAATGACCTACAATCAGCGAGGGACGATCCCGGGGTAGGAGAAGCAGCTGACGAAGACGAGCAGCTGGCCAGAGGGGTAGGTGCTGGCCGGACACCTGAAGATATTGGAAACAAATACGGGACTGACGATGAAGGTGAGCGAGTGGTACGTGGAAAAGACAAAGGAGAGGACCCACTGAAAGGGTTGGAAGAAAAAGGCGACAGAGTGGGCAGAGAGAGCACTGCGAACAGGTGAGTTAGGCAAAACACGAGGCCACCCACAACAGGAACACGTACACTCAGCTGACCCACACCAGATGTTATTTGTTGAATCGGACGGAGGTGGGTCAAGAACACACCCGGATTCAACAACAGCTCCGGTGGCCCGACACCAGTCTTCCCCCAGAATAATATCCCACGTGCGCTGCGAAACAGACACAGCCATAGGATGACGAGTCTGGTACACGCCAGAGGAGGAGCGAATTGAGACAGGACCCATACAGAACGCATCGACGGCGGCAGAGTCTGTGCGACGCACGAGCGTCTGAGGCAAGTTGTGAGAGCGGGTGAAGGCAAAATCAATGGTAGACCTAGGTCTTCCAGGATCCACCAAGATAAAGGCACTGAAGCGGCCGCAGAATCCTTGGACGGCGACAGAGGGCATTGTGGTAGAACGAGGAAAAAAAACGACGAAAGCAGCCAACACCGATGAACCCGACGGGAACGGCCGGGGCCGAGCGGCAGACTGAAGGAGGCTGAGCGGAAAATGCACGTGCCTAGCACGTGATCAATTGCAGCAGAAGTTGGACAAAGCTTTCCCCTGGAACCCTAAGACCCTTCCTCCCAGCTTAGACGCTGGTAGCGGGAATTATACTGTCTACTTACTGAAGGAAGATCCGCTGATCATTGAGAAACAGCGAGTAGTTATCCCATTGGACAGCCGTTGAGAAGTTGGTTGACTGTCTCGGTGGTTCCGCTGGCGCAGTAGTAACAGACAAGTTGGGACCATCGCTGTTCTCCAGACTTGTCGCGTTGCTTCCAAGCGTCGCAGGCCAAATAACTAATACCAAGGCCAATGACACCAGAGCAGATAAAGCCCAGTTATGATATCTGTGTGGGGACATGACGGGTATCGCTGATGGTGCCAGTGCTAGTGTCGTCCGTGTCTCGGAAGCTGCGTGACCACTTTATACCTTCCCAACCCCTGTACGTCTCATAGGCGTCATTCGAAGAGTGCAGGGAAGACATCTGTTCTAGACGGCCTGCCCGCTCGCCGCGGTCCACAGTGAAGAAGTTCTTCGGCATCAACCAGCTACTGTTTTGATAAGTAATCCTCGCGGAGTGCCAGACGCCCGCGACGCGTCGTGTCATGTGGTTGGTCAGTAGATGGCGTATTTTGTCTCTAGATTCCATGTTCATCCTGCCCTATGTCGCGTAGGTGGCCTTGCGAGTACTAGTATTATCCGGTGTGTCGTGTTATCGCTGCTTTACTCTGGGTTTTCTTGGAGGTGTCCATGTAGAGCATGGCCTCCTCCCTCCGCCGGTGAAATTGCCATACTCCATCCATTCTTCTAATGAGCCATCATCAGCGTGCAGTCGACAGCTTCTCCAATCGATGATAGACGTGAATAGATGAGCCCCGTGTACTCACCGATGTGACCAAAAATACCTACAATCAAGTCATCTGCTCGTCAGTCCTGCTTAACAATTATATAACACCGGGCCGCTACTTTAAGTACCTGAGCAGTGGTAGATACTTTGAAGTCTGGCCATATATACGCCATAGCACGGAAAACTGGCCATCAAGCGTATAAACAATTGGCCGTCAAGAGTTTGAAGCTTGACCGCAATTCTTGGAGTGAGTCATGTATGTCGCTTGACAAACGTGGGCTATCAACATTCCCTTCTAAAGATCGTAGTTAACTAGGATTAGTCAATGTAATATTCGTGGAATACGTATGAAGAGAAACCTCAAGTAAGTACTCACACTGACACGACGTGCGACATTCTGCTTTCCGAGCCTTGAAAGCTTAATCTGTCATCCCATGTAGTACTTTGTTAAGATACCCTGGTGATGCAGCATCATTGGAATTGCATAAAAAAGAGTAGATACTTACTGGCCATGGTAGTTGAATGCCACGCCGGCCGCAACCTTAAGGGGACTGGAGAACACCCGAGTTTGATCCGAGTCCAGGATGCTGACTAAGCAATGCTTTCTTTCCATCTCCGGTAACTTCTCAGGTTCTCATACTCTCTTCCTTCGTAACCACTACATATCAACTGCGCTTAATATTCTTGTCATCGGTGATCAACGAAAGGCTATGTCTATACCATCCGCAGCAGACAGTGTACTTGCTGTCACAGGCTCTAGCGTCATTGACGCGCCCATCGACACGGTCTGGCGCGTCCTCATGGACTTTCCTGCATATTCTGAATGGTGCGTTCTACAGGGCTGGGGTCTTCAGTGAGTGAACGACGCATACTGATTAGCATTACCTTGTACACTACGCGTTTTTTACTGCATACAGGAACTCATTCGTGTGCGTACTGTTCAGCTATTACATGAGCCAACTTACACGTTAGCGGTGTAACGCGACATAATTCCTTACTTACTATCCCCACAGACGATCCCAGAAAGTGGTTGACAAGTCCAACAACCCCACACCTGAGCAAGTAGCACATGAAGGCTCCTTCCTACACCTCACAGTCCACCTACCGCCCTCCATGTCACCCCCATCCCGCTTCTCCCTATTCAGTCCCTCGACTACCCAGCTTACTGTATCTGTGCTTGACGAGACGAACCACAGGGTTGCATGGACGAACAGAATGCCTCCGTGGTTGCTACGAACGGAGCGCTGGCAGTGGCTCACGGTGGTAGAGGAAGAAGACGGAAGCACAAAGACAAAGTACGAGTCGATTGAGGTGTTCAATGGTCCAGCAGCATACATCGTCAAGTTCTTTGTTGCACCGTACTTGAGAATAGCGTTCAAGGCTATGGGGGAGGATCTAAAGCGGCGAGCAGAGGCTCAAGCCCAGGTTGCTCAATAAACTCTGATTATAGTGGAATTCAGTGTGGTTTAAAATAGGCTATGTCGGTTTTTGACCGTGGGATGAACTTGACTTAGTGAGTGCTTATCCGACTATAAAGCATCAAAGCAGATTTCAAGACAGTCCCTAACGAGCCTTATCACCGGCCTGGATTGATCGAGAAGGCCAAGAAGGTACCCAGTGACGTTATGAATGCAGATAATTAGCATTTCAACTCAATTGATGTGGGACTGATATCTCGCGGAGTGTGCGCCGTTCCCACCGCCCGTGGACTCTTTCCCGCACCACCATCCCCCACAACGACGACGACAACGATGTTGAGCGCATGGAAGACTGGTGTGGCTCTGCTATCGTTGCTGGGGAGCGCCGTCGTGCGGGCGCAGGCCGACTCCACTGAAGCTGTAGTCGCCACCTTCGACTCGGACGTCCGTCTGGAACCGGCTGGTGCATGGCGTCAACAGTACAACGATGTCTGTCTCTCAAGCGACGTCTATACCACTACGATCAACGCGACTGCAACGCTCACCTTCACTGGTATGTCTCTCGCAGTCGTGAAGTACAGCTCCATCATAACTCATGTTCGTTGCTATTCACAGGCAACCGGGTGCAGATCTATGGGATGCGTAACAACGCCTCGGGCAGGTTCACACTGCAGGTCGACGGGCAAGAACTGCACACGTACAACCTGCGCTCGGACGTTGTCCAGTGCGAGCTCTTTGTAGACGATTACCTCTCAGACGGCACACATAACCTTACGCTTACGCTCGCCGGCACGGACAACTCGAACTACACCGGAACAGAGGGACACGCGTCGCAGAGTCCTGTGTTCCACTTGACGGAGATTCTGTACGTGGACAATTTGATATCGCAGCATCCCCAGATGCAATTGCTAGGCACAGCGTGCTTTTGTCGTGTGCTACTTAGTGGCTGATTACGTTTTTATAGGTATTACCAGCCTACCAACGCTTCTTCTGTTCCTGCTCCCATTTCATCTGGCTCATCGGCAACCCAAAAAGGTGCCATTGCAGGAGTAGTCATAGGTGTCATCGTCTTCATCGCCTTCGTTTTCGCCGCACTCCTGTTCGCCAAGAAGAAGCAAATAGGGCCATTCCGCCGCGGTATGTCGCGTTTCTTCTTGCGGGTCTTCTTCCCACGGATATTGAAACCCTGACTGATTATCTGACGTGCAACTTCATGTGATATGCTTCTCTGACGATAGGTCGACACGCGTTTGACCCGACGCGCCCGACCAGCGCGGTGTACATCACGGAGCTATCCCCTCGTTCACCGCGGAGCGATAGCGAGTTTGGAGACATCAAGTTTGCTGCATCGCCGTACGCGAGGATGGAGGATGACGATGGTCCGAGAGATGTCAAGGCTGCTCTTGGTACGTGCCTCTATTATCAGCGTTTCTTTGTTGACTGGGTGAAGTATTGACCTTGTAGGCTCCATAGATTCTCCTGTGGATTACAAGACAAATACGCTTGCCGTTCCAACCTTGGCGTATTCGTCCGGAAAGGGTGGAAGAGGAGGCAAAGGGCTGCGGAGCAGGAGCAGGAGCCCGGCACCGCCGAGGGCGAAGGGCGACGGTGATGATGTCTAACTCTATCAAGAGTCCAGAGATTTCGAAGGTTGCTTCGCCTCTCACCACTGCCGACCTTAATAGGTCATCTGGAGCAATCTTTAAGGCTCGCCATTCACATTTCTCGCATTTTCCCTTCTAGTTTGCGCTCATCTTCGCTGTGTTGTTTTATCTATATTTCGGATTGTTGTACCACTCATCTCTTGTTTCTCGTTGCTCCCATCTCATGTACTGCTACGTAATATGTACCGGATTGTTGTTGTGTTTTACTTTTGTTTCGCTACGAGTTCTTGTACATGTACAGTATTTATGTACCACCATCGGATTCATTACTTTGACAGCGAAGGGTGCCCGCCGTTGAAGCGTGCGTACAGCGGAGCACTGTATGGTAAGTTATCTCATTTGCTTGTTGTCTGGCCTAGCTAATCAGGATCGCTGACACAAATGCGCACAGTAATCCAGGCCCAAGTTGCCCTTGCCCCTTGGGCTTCCTTCTGCTCAGTCGTTCAATCCTGCAATACATGAACGGCCGCTGAGTCGATCTAATAGCAATCTTCAGGCACAAATGTTTGTCGCTGTCACGCCTGTCTCGGGGATACCTGAATGTCCTTAAGGCACGAATGCTTGTAAGTGCCTCGTCCGTCTCGTGATATGAGGCACGAATGTTTCTAACTACCTGGTACCTCGGCGGAAAGCAATTCTGAGGCACGAATGGTTGAAGCTGTCTCGTTGGCATCGGGAGCCTGCTAGACCTTCCACAATCCTTGTTGTCGAAAGTATAAAGCCAGACTCAAGACCGTTTAGTATGTCCCTCATCGACTATTTGTCGCTCTTCCCTACCGGTCTCACCGAAACTTCACTCAATCCCTCTTCTTTTCGAGTCCGGACTTCCTCTACACTTTACGTCCACAACAACTAGATATTATCGGTCATGAACGTTGAACTTCCCGTTCTCACAGTGGGCCGCCACCTCCCCGACGATGACTATAACGTTGAAGCCGTCGTTAATGGGTACTGGAACCAGATCTTGACCCAGTCATTTCCCTTCCCCGAATACATCATCTGCCCTGAATACTGGACTCAGCGAGGCGCAGGCGGTAGTCGACCCGACCTTGTCGTCATCAAGCGATCCAACGGCCAAGTCGTGCTCGTATACGAAGGAAAGAAAGCGGGTGCGAACCCAGTCAGTCAATTCAACGCTGGCGCTATGAGGGCAGGGACTATTGCGAACCTCGATCAAGTCAAGAAATATCTCGAATCGATGACTGGTAAACGAGGTATGCGGCCCGGCCCCACACTTACAATGTTTGACACGTAATTTACGCTGGCTGTCCAGGTCAAATCGTTTATGGCATTCTTGCCGCTGGCACCAAATTCATCATCCTCGCACACGACTTGGGGAGGATACAGACTAAACGAATCATCTATAGCAGTCTATCCTCCGAAGACGATCAGCTTTACAACATGCGGGACTTTGACGGATCGCAGGGTGTTGAGGAAGGGGCCAAGATCGTTGCAGCGATCGCGGCAAGGAATGACTTCCCGTAGTACAAATGCGCGAGATACTATGAAGCAGACAAATTGTCAGGCTGGGTAAAGGAGAGAAATGGGCATGGTGTAGACACACCATATCTTTTTATCAGTTCACATTGCTATCACCTCATGTATTCTTACGTGACTTGCCATGTTGTAATGTCGTTGTAGGTTGTTGTTCGTCTCGCGATCGCGAATAATTGTTGAGTATCTTGAGTACGTTGAGTAAGTACGTCGCGTATGCGTGACATGTCCGACTCTCAAAGCCTCATAGGCCCGGGCAGCGGTGACTGCGACGGTTGACGCCACGATGTCTTCAGATGCCAATTATAGCCTAGTGTGTGTACGTAACAAGTGTGACGGTGTGACTATTGTGTCACAAGTTGACGAACGTGCGTCGGCGTCCTTCGGATGCCGCGGCATCTTGAAATTGTGGTCGGAAGTGTTTTGGTTGAGAGCACGGATCAGCAGTACGTCTACACAATGCTCTATACGAGTATTTTGGTTAACTAAGAACCTGAATTCAACAGCTTACACTTAGCTGTATCAAAGCTAAGCAATTCGTAGATTAATCAGAATATACATTAGAACTCTCTTTGCGCGGAAGAAATATTTGGTATGCTGTTAGGTGCCTGATCTAAGACCGCTGACAATTTTACTTTCACACATGGCACACAGCCCGTTTTTTCATTCGAACATTCGAATATTCAACTGAACTCGTTGCAGAAGCTGGCATCAATCGTCGTCACCCACGATCTGTTATCTCGTCCCGCGCGTATATAATATCCCCAGCTCTGTTCGCCGCCCTTCGTCTTGCCCCCGACGACCACCATGTCCGAAAAGCAGGAAAAGCAGGCCCAGGAGACCGTTGTCGCCGACAACGCGTCGCTCTCCAGCACGCTCGACGATGACCGCGTTCTTGAGGAGATTGGCTACGTCCCCTCGTTCAAGCGGGAGTTCTCCAATCTCGCCACCGTAAGTCTCATACACGTCCTTTCGCGAACATGAGCTGAATATCTTGCAGATAAGCTTTGCTTTCAGCATTATGGGTCTCTGCTCGAGTATTGCAACCACGTTCAACACTCCCCTCCTCGTCGGCGGTCCTTCTTCTGTCGTATGGTGTTGGATTCTTGGTGCCTGCATGTGCTTCACGCTCGGTGCCAGCATTGCAGAAATCGTCAGTGCATTCCCCACATGTGGAGGCTTGTGAGTTTTCTTTATCTTCACTCCACGCAATCTGTCAACGTCACGGACTGATGACTTCATGCGAGATATGTAGGTATACGGCATCTGCGCAGTTGTGTCCGAAGAGGCATCGTGCCATCGTTGGATGGGTCGTAGGGTGGCTGAACATTTTGGGTGAGTTGCGTCTTGTGATTTAGCAATTTCACGTTACCCAGTTGTCTCGATGGCCCATACATTGCTTTACTATCTCCAACCCCGGTCACCTCGGAACGTCCTCTTCCTATCTCGTATCTTGCGCCAAGTGCAATGGTCGAGCTTAACCATCAGCGTTCATAGCTCCGAAAAGGAGACCTTCTGACATGCGCCTCACATTGTCCCATTCATTCCTGTCAAACTCTATCAGCTTATCTCATACGCAATGGCTGACACCCTAACGAATTGAATTGCAGGACAAATCGCGGGAGCCTCGTCCACCGAGTTCGGATTGGCGAACATGATATGGGCAGCAGTCGTAGTAGCAAAGGTAAGGGTTGTTTTATCGACTTGTGATGCAAAGACATGACGTGTGTGAACTTGTTGTGGCGATGGACGATTTTTGGGGGCACGAGCAATGGCGCTCTTGGAGTACTGAGCGTACCGAGTGCATCAACTTGCGGAACGAATACACCAGTCACGCGGTATCCCATGCTCGATTCGTCCCCATGCTAACAGGAACATAATGACAGGACGAAGCCTATACCATCACGGCACCAAAGGTCGTTGGAGTGTTTATTGGGCTACTCGTGTTTCACGGAATGTTGGTGAGGCGTTCAAGTTTTCACAACTTACGTTCAGTGCGCTGACCTATACGATTATTCGTGACGTAGAACTGCCTTGCTACTCGATGGCTAGCGCGATTAACGACAGGCTTTGTGTTCATCAACATCGGTACAACGCTACGTACGCCCTTTCTGTCCTAAACATCTGCTTTATTCTAACGAAGCCCCTACATACAGTGATCATCATCGTTCTCCTTGCTACCACTCCTCGGTCAGAGATGCACTCAGCCTCCTACGTATTCGGTTCCGATGGATTTGTAAACCAGACCGGAGGGTGGAACAATGGAATCGCGTTTCTCTTCGGACTATTGAGTGTCCAATGGACTGTACGTAGTCGTGTTCTTCCTCATGTTGCAAAGCCCAAGGTACTTATATCTACGATCTGGATCTCATAGATGACTGTGAGTAGATATCCAGGCACAGGAAGTGACATGTAGATTGCTGACAAGCGGAATGCAGGACTATGACGCAACAGCTCACATCTCGTAAGTCGTTCTTCTTCACTCATCGTCGAACAGGAGATTCTGACTTTGCGAAGTGAAGAAGTTCGACGGGCGGCGTACGCTGCACCATCAGCCATCTTCATTGCTGTCATAGGTACAGGTCTGCTCGGATGGTTGCTGAACATCGTAGTCATCTTGTGTTCCGGTCCACTGTGAGTCGCGATTCATCTTAGGCTGAGTCCAATTCTAAGCTAATATACCGGTAGTGAGAACCTCCCTGGGGCATCACAGAATGCGTTTCTCGAGATTATGGCCCTGCGTATGGGCAAACCTGGAGCGCTCTTCCTTTGGGTTAGTTCTCTCCTCTATCTCTCATGTCTCCCAACTGAGAACTAAAACACTCTTCATCCACTAGTCATTCGTCTGCCTCACGGCGTTCTTCGTAGTCCAAACCGCCTTGCAAGCCTGCTCGCGCACAGTCTACGCCTTCTCTCGCGATCATGGCCTCCCCGACCGCGGATACTTTGGCCACGTGTCGAGGTGGACGACGACTCCGCTCCGTGCTATCTGGCTCACTACCTTCGTGTCTGTTCTACCCGGTTTGCTGGACTTGGCGAGTCCCATTGCAGCAAACGCAATCTTCGCTTTGACGGCGATGGCCCTGGACTTGAGTTACATCATCCCCATCTTCTTGTACGTGTCGCGTTACACTATTCCCTCAAGGACAGCAGGACAGAACCCAACTAACATTCACTCGTTCCTCTATGTAGACGTCGATTTTACAGGAATCACCCAGAAGTGGAGTTCAAGCCGGGGCCGTTCTACATGGGTGACGGCCTATTGGGATGGGCGGCCAACGTCAATTGCATTCTCTGGACGCTCTTCGTTTGTGTCATTTTCGCCATGCCGAATTACTTGCCCGTCAATCCGCAAAATATGAACTACGCGTCGGCGATCACGGGTGGTGTGATCATATTGTCGATGTGAGTCTTCTATTACTTCGACGATGTATTCGAAGTTCCTGTTTGCAGACGCTGATGGAATTGTGGCTTTTAGGATTTGGTACTTTATCAGCGGAAGGTTCCATTACAAGGGTCCACAGTCGAACTTGCATCAGGCGGACAAGGACCACAAGTTACGCTCGGAGGATGAGTCGCGGAATGCATTGCATCACGTTGACGCATAAGAAGCTCCGGTGCTCACACACGTCTGATGTCTTCCCAACTCCCACTAGCCCATCGTCCTCTGGGCTGTCATACTACGCTGCTCGGGAGTTTACAGTCCAGATGCGGGAGCCATTCGGGGAGGACAGCTTTTTACCTGCTTACGACGTACTACACGTTTAGAAGCGGGTTACACAACACAACACAAGATGGCGGCAGTTCTCTTCAACGAGATCGGCCGGCTCTACACGCTATTTCCAAGGTTACGAAGGGAGACGATGGGGGAATGAGGGAAGTGATATGTTCAACACGATATTATAGCACGATTTATACCTTTTGCGATATCTATCTTATGCAATGATTACTTGGATTTCTCTATATATATCACACAGGGAAAGCCCGGACTTGTAGTTCAGTACAAGCTATACGGCGCACGATATCGGGAATCTCAAATGGCAGAATAGAATGAGCGCTTATACGCCTTCCTCATTGGGCAAAAGATTAGATTTCAGATGTCTCGCGATCTGGTCTTCATGATCAAGTTTTCGAGCTGTCTGAGCCTCAACCTTCATGTTCCTCAAAGCTACCACTCTCCTCCAGATATACACACACCACTCAACTATCAGAGGAAACGTTGAAGCTGCATAGATACATGGGGCCTCACGAACACAGGGAAGCAATCTCGCCCAGTTCTGCCAGTAGCACTTGGCCGATGCGGCATCGGCCGTCATGACGAGTCTCAATCATCGACGGTCTCCTTCAGACTTGCTCCATGCAGTACACTACCATCTCTCGATAGTAAACAGCTTACGACACCATCACACATGGCAAGGCTTCGACATGTATACGGGTACTCCAGGATTCAAGACTGGCGGCCCGGGGTTAAACGATTATTGACCAGAACCGACGAGCAGATGATCACTGGCATGAGTATTTCTACCTGCATCTGTCAGTTCACGAGCTCACCAGTCCACATGCATCATGAGCTGGCGAAGCGTATAAAGAAGCAGTCGATCTTACACCGATGATGGCTAATTAGAAAGAATGGAACGAATGCGGCGGTTTCACAGACGGGGCACACCATGACACCAGGTGAAACTTACAGAGCAACGTTACGATGGCACAGCAAACTGGTCGGTAATCTCAAGCCCTTCTACACATCCTCAAGAACAAAGAAACAGACCCACCCCTGCAGAGGGAGGAAGACGTCATACCATAACGGATCACCTGACTGGATCTCGGGAGTTATAAACGGTTGAATGATGCCGGAGAACCTGTTGACTTTGGACCGCGACGAGCGGTCAGAAAGTCGAGAAACGATGACTTCGCTGAACTCTTCCGATGACGGCTATGGACCATACAGGGGTCAGGGGGGATATAAAGCTGCAGTCTCGGGGCCATACAGCTTTCAGGACGAGGACAAGACTCGTACTGGTATCCCTCGACGAGACCCCGTCATGGCTGCACGCAAGTATCGCAATTGGGTTTTGTCTGCAGTAGTATCGCTGGCTTTGGTCTTGGTGACATGGCCTGCGACGTTCGGAATCAGAGCGACTAGCTTGAAGGGGAGCAAGCCCAACTTGGCTGTCGCTGCGAGCACTGAACCGCCGAGGCAATCAACGAACTTCTCCACGGCTGTCCAATGGGATAACTACTCTCTCTTTCTCAATGATCAACGCATCTTCCTTCAGTAAGCTGTGTAGTTTGCTCTTTATTGTACTATCTACGCTTGTGTTGACATCTCATCAGTTCCGGCGAGTTCCACACCTTTCGCCTCCCAGTGCCCGATTTGTGGCTCGATATCTTCCAAAAGATGTCCGCCGCCGGCCTCAACGGTGCCAGGTATATCCATCCAGTCACAGATCATTGACTTTGAGTCCTAATAGTTTGCTAGCATTTACATCCATTGGGCGTTGACTAACCCCGCGCCTGGGGTGCTTGATTTCAACGACTGGCGAGCTCTCCAACCCATGTTCGACGCCGCAAAGCAAGCCGGCATATGGATTGTTCTTCGTCCGGGCCCTTATGTACGTTGAAATGCTGTATGGCATGGGTATATGACTGCTAAGATGCACATCTCTTGGCTGCTTTAGATCAACGCGGAAACGACAGCGGGAGGCCTTGCACTGTGGTCGACCAGTCTCACGCACTCAGAGCTCCGAACCAATGCGTCAGACATCGAAGCGTCTTGGCAACAATATGTTGACGCTATTATCGACATGACTGTCGAAAATCAGATTTCCAACGGTGGCCCTGTTATTGCAGTCCAGATTGGTAAGCAGACATCTCCCACTATTGATGCTTTCGGTAAACTCCAGCATTACTAAATTGAAACTCACAGATAACGAGTATTCGCAAAGCCCTATTGAGCGTGCGGAGTACTTTGCTCAGCTCGAAGAAAAGTACCGTGCCAACGGTATTGTAGTTCCACTGTGAGTAGCTTCTTGCTTTACTATTACATTCAGGGCAGAGTGTAAACTCGAATGGTAGGACGTATAACGACCCAGGTGAAGGTTCCAACTTCATCAACGGCACGGGTGCTGTGGATATCTACGGGCTGGTATGTTTACTTTACAGTTATCACGAAATCCTAACTATCCACTTACATACTCTACCTCAGGACTCCTATCCACAACACTTCGATTGCTCCAACCCCACAGTGTGGGCTCCCGTCACTACTAACTATCACCAGTATCACGAAACAGTTAACCCAAGTCAACCATTCTACATGCCAGAATTCCAGGGTGGATCCTTTGACCCATGGGGTGGACCTGGCTATGACGCTTGTGAGGTGTTGACGGGCTCAGACTTCATGGACGTGTTCTACAAATGGAATTGGGCGTCGAATGTCAAACTCATTTCGTACTACATGCTCTACGGGTACGTGCTTTCTGGCCTTCCGCTCGGGGTCTCCAGTGGTATTATCTAGTGCTCACGTTGTATAATCCTCTAGTGGTACGAACTGGGGAGGTCTAGCAGAGCCCGGCGTATATACCAGGTGCGCGCATGCCGAAAGATATCGTCGTTATGAACTTGTTGGCTGACTACATGTACGGCAGCTACGACTACGGTGCCTCCATTCGTGAAAACCGTGCCCTCGATACAAAATTCGACGAACTCAAGCGTCAAGGCCTCTTCCTTCGTAGCTCCCCCGAATTCACAAAGACAGACTTCATTGGTATCTCGACCACGGGTATTCCAGGAGTGAATGTCAGCAACCCTGCTGCATTCGTTACACTGCTGAGGAACCCCGACTCTGGCGCAGGTTTCTACCTCGTGAGGCAGGCGAACTCGTCTTCAACGTGAGCAATCAACATCTACTACGAAAACAAATAAGATGAAGCTGACCTCTCATAAACAGGGATACCATCTCCTACAGCCTGACCGTCCCAACTAGTCGTGGTACACTCCGAATCCCCCAACAGCTTCCTGGCAATACGATCTCACTCATCGGTCGCCAGAGCAGAGTGATCGTCACCGACTACTCTTTCGGCCAGTCCAGCAAACTGACGTATTCGACCGCGCGCATCCTATTCGCAGGTACCATTGGTACGCGCGATGTCATCTTGCTCTACGGAGACCCGAACGAGGGTACCGAGTTCGCTATCGACGACAGCGTGTTTTCCTTCCCTCCCGGTAGCTTCAAGGCGAACTCCATCCAACCGGTTGTGAAGCCACAATCGGATGATGCGCCGTTGCTTATTTACGCAGATGCGTCCATCGCGTCAGCCTACTTCGCCCCAGTCCTCCCTGGCAAGGGTGATTTCAGCGCGTTCTGGCAGTTTGGCAGCAACAACACTATCCTCGTGGGCGGGCCTAATCTCGTCCGTAACGCCTCGATATCTAGCGACGGTACGAAGCTGTCACTCCGAGGAGACTTGAATGCCAGCACAGACTTGAGCTTGCTCGTCCCACCGACCGTGAAATCCGTGACCTGGAATGGACAAAACGTCCGCGTAACCGAGGTGGACCAGATTCCGGGTTTCTTGCAAGGCCAGTTGGAGTTTACGTTGAACAAGGAGAAAGATATCAGAGTGCCTAGCCTTACGGGATGGAAGTTCCAGGACAGTTTGCCGGAGGTGAAGGATGGGTTCGACGATTCAAAGTGGGTGACTGCGGACCATACGACTACAAACATCACAAAGCCGCTGTTTGGGGATGGAAGGGTTTTGTATGGTGCGTCATGGTATACTGCCTGCTTCGTATGCGCGTGACACTTACGCGACTGTTCTATCAGGTTGTGACTATGGCTTGTAAGTGGTCTCCAAAACGTTGTTCTGTGCTCAGAATGGTCGATCTTACTCGAGATATCAGCTGTGAAAACATTGTACTCTGGCGCGGACACTTCAACGGGACGTCCTCGACGACAGCCGTGAACCTCACGATAAACGGTGGAAGTGGTACGTTTTGCAATTTTATTAACTCCATTCACTGTTGACTCTTGGAATGCAGCTTTTGCCGCTTCTGTGTCCATCAACTCCCACTTCATCAACACAACCTCTAGCCTGTCTGACGAACAGACTAACACACTGTTCACGTTTCCTGCTGGGAGTGTCAAGATCGGACAAGATAACGTTATCACGGTAGTGCAGGATCACATGGGCAACGACGAAGATCCTACTGGTGAGTTAGACAATGTCGACCCCCCGATGATGTTGACGTTGATATACGATCTAATATAGAGCGATCTCCTCGTGGAATTCCTGGATTCGCTCTCACCGGTGGTAACATTACTACTTGGAAGGTTCAAGGAAAGCTGGGAGGGTACACGAAGTAAGTGGAAGTATCCATACTGTTCTATCACTGGCCTTAAACCTTCGCTTTTCAACAGCTTCCCAGATAAGCTCCGGGGTGTCCTCAATGAAGGAGGTCTATTCGGTGAACGCTCAGGCTGGCATCTCCCAGGATTCTCCACCGCCAAGTGGACGACCAGGTCACCATCCCAAGGGTTGCCGAACGGACCTGGAGTCGGGTTCTTTGTTACTACGTTTGAGCTGGACGTTCCCAAAGATGTCGACGCTTTCTTCAGCTTCGCATTTACGGAACCCGCAGGTCAGGCGTACCGTGCGCTACTGTTTGTCAATGGATGGCAATATGGCAAGGTAGGAATTATGAGATCCCGGTGGATTCACTGTGATACTCACCAGTTGGTACGCTACTTGTAGCGCGTCGCAAACTTCGGTCCACAGACCAAGTTCCCCGTTCCGACAGGCATTCTCAACCACAACGGGAAGAACACTGTGGCCCTTGCACTTTGGCAGTTGACGGGATCTTCGGTATCTCCACAGTTGAAGCTGGTGCTGGATGATGCACTGCAAGGAGGTGTGGGGCCTGTTGCTGTGAACAACCCTGGTTGGTCGCCGAGGAATGTCCTTTGATCCGGAGGCGTTATGGTGATTCCGACATCTGCTTTGGAAAGTTTGTAAACAATCATCCTTTTAAAGGACTGTAAACTGTAGCCTGAGATCCTGATTCTACAACTTAACTGTCCCAATGATACACATTTCATGACTTGAATTTTGCCAAGTCACTGCAGGTCACTGCGCATGCATTCATTTTGGAGTCACGCCCGGTGACGTCCGTGCGTATTAGCGTGACTTAAACCTGAACCCACACACACTCGAGACTGAGAGCCTTAACATGACTTCAATCTACAAGCTATCAAGCTCTTATAAACATGAGCAGGCAAGAGTCGGGTAAAGTAACGCTATTTCGAGAATGGCTTACCAGTAAAGGCGGATTCATCGACCCAAACGTCGTATTCGATCCAGGTAACTGACAAAAACTTCGCGCAAAGCTTGAAATGAAGCAGTACTCACATACTTGTATTTGCCAGTGCCCTCTGGCTTCAATGTCATCGCTCGGGATAAGATAGCGCAGAATACATCAATCGTTTCTTGCCCTTTCTCCCTTGCGGTCACCCCAGGACTAGCCAGACAGGCTTTGGTTGCAATCTTCAAGGGAACAGAGATCTTGCAAGGATGGAATGAGCGACAGCTCGTTTGTACCTATATATCAATGCACTGGGTCTACGGAGATACAAAGTGCGTGCATATAAGGACAATGAGCATACAGCCGTATTGATAACCATCATGCCCCCAGCTTGCCTCCAGAACTCGAGCATCGGCCATACATCGACATACTCCCCGATCCTTCTCAACTTCGCACATCGACATACTTCACGAATGAGGAGCTTGAACTATTCCGAGGAACGAACCTGCACGGTGCAACAATCGATCGCGTAACTCTATGGCAAGCAGAGTGGGCAGCCTGCGTGAAGGACATTCGAAACTCGTTCACGTCCGTCGCGGAGAAATACCTCTTTGAGTATTATCAACGGGCAGCCTCCTATCTTTCCTCGCGGGCATTCCCCTCCACTTTACTGTCAAAACACCCGTCTCTCATCTCTCAACCGGATTCCTATCCAGTCTTACTTCCTGGAGTAGACTCGCTGAATCATGCTCGAGGTCAGCCTGTCTCATGGGTCGTGTCTCATCCTGAGGCTGCAGGCTCCCCCGAGGGTGAAGCCCAGCCATCCATATCACTCGTCATTCACACCGAAACGCCAGCAGGAGCGGAACTTTTCAACAACTATGGCTTGAAGCCCAACTCCGAGCTCATTCTCGGTTACGGTTTCACTTTACCCAACAATCCAGATGATACGATCGTGCTTAAGATCGGAGGACCCCAAAATGCGAACGCGACCGGGCAGGGGAAGTGGGAGGTTGGTAGGAATGCTCGGGGTATGGAGCCAGTCTGGGAAGCTGTGAAAGTAGCGGTGAAGGCGATGAATGCCGAGATGGACGAGGATCCAGGAGATGTGGAGCCTTATGAGGAGGAGTTATGGGCATCGGAGCTGCTTACGGAAATGGCGGAAGGTCTGCTGAGTCGGCTCCCCAGTGCTTCGTCGAGCTCGACCAGCATCAGGTCAGAAGTGAGAACGATGCTTGAACATTATGTAGAAGGTCGGTCCTTTATGTCTACTAGAGCCGTTGGCTTGTCTGACGCGTTTCGTAGGACAACGGGATATCTTGACCTCGCTTGTTCAATTCGCCAAAGACAAGGAGGAAAGTGCTATCGAGGAAGCAAGAGGACAGGGTATTGAGCTGGTATAGGTAACTGAAGCGGAAGGCTGGAGATTCGAATAAAAGCATCCAGTGTTCAAGTAAACAGCACAGAAATACATTGGTGTACCTAATGTCATGATTTTTTGTCCTCGAACTCATGCTGTTCTTGCTCTCCTTTACCGTCATCGCTTGGCTTGGGTGTATCCACATCTGAGAGCGGCCCATGATAAACCCGGTTTCCTCTACATCGATGTACAAAGTCATTCAGGAATGACCAAAGCAGAGGAAAAGAGAGAGAAACGCACCCAAGGAAGTACCATATCAAAGATAGGATGACCACTCCAAAAGTGCAGACCTAGAGAACACCTTCAGTCCGGTGTCGGGAGAACGCCATAAAAACGACTTACGGAGGCATAGTTCATTGTGACCGCCGTCACGGGCAAGTAACTCGGTATGGAGAATATGATGCAGACGAACAGCGTCCACAGAACACAAATTATGTTGACCACCCAGCCGAGCCATCCAGGACCCAAATAGAACGGGCCAGGCTTGAATTGAACTTCAGGATGGTTAGTGAAGACCCGCCGACTGTAGATGTCTCGTCAGAATACAGTAGGGATATGAAGTGTGGTTGATAGGAGAGACTCACAGAATGATAGGTACGATATAGCTAAGATCGTACGCCATAGCTGTCATCGCAAAGATCGCGTTTACGGCCTCCTCACTACGCAACCCCATCAGTTTTCGACAAACACGACCCATGTGCCATGATGGTACGTACCTAGCAAACAACAGCAGCCCAGGCAGCACACTACCCAGAGCAACGAACCATATTGCCCTGATAGGCGTCTTCGTATACTCGTTTATACGCGACAAATCGAGAGAAGAATGTGAGAAGGGGAATGGCAGCATACGGTCCCGTGAGAAGGCATAGATACACCGCGAGCCCGCTTGCAGGCCTGTTTGGCAGACGAAAAAGGCGGTCATGCAGACAGGTGTCTTGGAAAGACGGTTCGTAAGGAGAGAGCTCTGTGGAAGGATAGATAAAACGTACCCAGAGGACTAGTGCACCAGCCTTGCCTATACGAAGGACCATGATCTGAAGATGCAGGCAGGGGGTCAAGCTGTGATACTGAGTATGGTCGTTGCGAGAGGAGTGAACTGACCTCAAGAAAGGCGGACCCTGAAGCTCCTGGTAGATTATCCCTGAGAAAGTGCCGGTAAGGTAATGAGCAGGGGTCATAACGGAACACTCACAGAGGTCCAGAACATATTATAAGGACAATATTGAGTAGCCATCCTATTAAGCCTGTGCCAATGACTAACATAATAATCGGTAAGTGGCTGTGACTCAGAAGCCTTCAAGAATCCCAGGACAGACCTGCGATAAATATAGCCACAGGTGCTACATAAGCGAAATGCTCGTTAGCTGAGGTTGCATGTAATGACCAGTCTCTGTGAGATCACCTGCATACGCTGCGCGTTTGATTTCCTCCCTATACCGTCATAGTTAGCCGTTGAGGAGCCTGATCAACATCTGCACAGCACTCTACGTACGAGATATGTGAAGTCGCATCATAACCAGTCATCTGAAACCCAATGAGTGACTTTAGTTTGTTGAACTTCGGAAGAGATGGAGGAAGAGACACATACAGTCCACTGGACGCTTAAGAGCCCGAACATGAATGCCAGCCCATTGTTCCACCCACCAGTCTGGTTCACGAACCCTTGGGAGCCAAAGACGTATGATGCCGCATGCATCTCCGAGCGAGGAGTCATTGCGAGGAGCGTTATGATAATGACTAGTGGGAGCATGATTAGAGGGCTGGAGTCAACGAAGAGTGCGTACCCTAAAGACATACTTAGAGTGGCACCTATGTTAATGAAAACAAAGGAGGACGTGAAGCGGGCGAGGTAGCGTGTGCCGAGGCAGTTCTACCGTCAAACAGAGGATATCAGTCTACGCAATTGGGAGCCCCATAGGCCATACTACGCACCAACAATCCGTGAACAATTAGCAATGCTGTGGTCAACCCGACGATTTTACCGTCTGTCAACTCGTAGTGTCCATCCTACATATAAAGCGCGTCAGCAAAATCGCAATGGACGTGTGAGTCGACGGCGGTGCTTTTAATTACTTTGCCAATGACAACTGCTGCCCATATCATGTTTGCCAATCCAAACTCGCTGGATGATAGACCAACGATTTGACCTAGGATACACAGTTTGAAATCAAGTTTACGTTTGGCAGTAAGAGGTTGGTAGGGGACTCACCGAAGAGGTTCAACCACCCTATTATCCATCCGACTATCGGTCTCCAACTTTTAGGACATAAATATGCCGATGCTGTATACCTGCACAAACACCCTCGTCATATCAGTCCATCATTCTTTTCACTCACGGCAGTGAAGAGAGAAAGGATAATACATACATCCCTCCACATGTCGGAAACGCGCTGCTAATCTCTGCGATACTCGTACCCAGTGTCAAGCTCATACAAGAGCCCAATATCCAGCACCACGTAACAGAGGACGGTCCGCCGATTAGGAGAGGGGTGTTGAAGGTAGTGGCGACGCTCGAGCAGAGACCCATGATGCTGAATGCGAAGCTGATCTACAGCACGTATGAGCTGAACTCTCGGACACAGCATGATTCAGAAGGAGTAGAGTGGAATTGAGAGGCTCACAGTAGCAAGGTTCGTGAATTCGCGTTTGAAAGAGTTCTTGTACCCAATATCTTGCAAGACTTTATCGTCGTTGTCAAGCGTGCTGGATAGCGAGTACCCGTCTGCGTCGCGTTCGGTGTCGTGGCTAGCCATTGTATCGTATGCCTGTCGTTCTCAATATTCGTGTCGTGAGCTCTTGAGCTTCGTGGTTGAGTTAGAGCAAGAGGGGGCTGGGACACTGGCGAGCAGGCTTATTGAAAGAGATCTAAAGTCCGAGGAGAGTTGCAATTCGGACTTTCTTATCTTGTCGCCCAACCGCGTAGTATGTATACACGATATGAAGTTTCGAAGACCGATCAGAGGTTTGGGAGCTTGAGTTATATGTTAAAGTCACGGGTTGCTCGTACTGGCAGATCGAAGACCAAAAACGAAGCATGCATCAGTACATACCTGTCAGGCAAGGTGCACGAGTCACTGGATATGTAGAAGACACTCACACGCGACTCACACGACCACTCTCAAGGTCTATGGGTTTACGGAAGCGACAGCCTCTGGTTGTGTCTCCAATCGTTAACGTTACGGCGTTAGTGTCTGCATAGATGAAGATAATGCAATCAGCTTCTACCGTGATATAATTGAAGCATTACACACCGTGATAGCACCGTCCTCAGTCGAAGAATTTACGCAGTCGTGCGGTACTAAGAGTGTAGCAGACAAGCCGCGGTCTACCCCACACTACATAAAAACTTGAAACCAACAACCCGAAAACCCGACCGTAGGCTATATTGCCAAGACACACGTGAAAAGTCTCTCGTCGACGTGCGTTCCCCCGCAATCGATGGCCCCAGGACGCTGATCCGTGTGTCGCTGATCGTCCACTCGGAGACTTTTCATCCTGATCCTGATCTTCATTCCCCGCATTTCGAGACTGGTCTTGGTGGTATTTACTGAACCAGTCTGGACGAGGTCACCTGGGTAGTCTGAGGCTGGGTCACTGTTGTGGCCACTGTGTCTCGCACTCAGGCGTAGTCTCGTGGTTCACCACGTGGCAAGAGCGCTCGACTATTCTCCTGCCTTTTCGAGGAATAACTGGCTTCTCACCTCCTTCATGGCCAACGCGTACTTGCCCGGCAATTATTGGCCAATGACCACTATCACTGCGATCTTGAAGACCGAAGGCTGTTGTCAAAAAAGCACAAACAGACGACTGCATAACCATGATGGCTCTGTGACTTATTCAATGTTGACGAAACGATGTCTTCAAGCTATCCTGATTTCGCCTCAGTGCTAATGCTCTGGGGACCATCACATGGGTATTCTATATGGCTGTATACTTATTAGGACGATCAATCTTTAGGCGAAAAACAACGCTTTCGGAACCGGCTCGTTGTCAAGTGCAAAACCGCTGGCAAGTACTACTGATGGCGGTTCATGAGTTAAACTTAGGAAGCAGTGCACAAGATAGAAGTCATGTTGCATACGAAAAACAGCAGCAGCCCAATGTCAATCTTGGGGAGGAGTCTCAAGGTGAGTCCAACCAGTCAATGCGCAATAATGCGAATTGATGGCCCCTACGACAATCAACTGCAACGCGGAATTAATCTTTGTTCGTCAACTTTCCAAGACTACAGTACATACTGTATCAGGAAGTTTAGAACATCAATAGAACAAGATATTTATAGCTGACCTTTTCAATAACACCCTAGATGGCTGCAATGTCTACAGCGGTTACCAATATATGTGGCGGAGGGTATGTACGCTAGCGGCTACAACACTCAAGCGCTGTTGAAGCGTCCTCTGTCGCTAGGCGAGTGCTCCACAAAGAAGCATGACTGGTTTTTATCAGAAACCTCGGTCTGAAGAGTGCAGCGTCAGACAGGTTGGGTACAAGGTGAATGCGCAATTCAGTGCTTGTTTTATGAAATGGCATCTCACGATTTGCCTTCTGGTCCGTTCGCATAAACCGTGCTGTGTCTCGTCGTCCACGATACATGGAGCATCTAGCCGGTGCAACGAACACTGAACAACAAACGCGTATGATACTCGAGCAAAACCTCGCAACGAAAGCCCCACGTACGCTCCACGCAATTTGCACGCTACTGATCTTCGACTGTGTTTACGCTTGATTTCGGTCCAGAACTCAACATCCCCGTCTCCACTTGGAAATAAGGTGTTGTTCTATACAGTAGGAGTCTCGGTCCTGGTGGCCAGATGAGGCCATAACTTCCATCAATGACAGAACAGCGCAGTGATTCGGGGTGCTGTTGGCACTCTGGGAACTATGGTATAAATACTCGCCCGTCAACGGAACTGTTTTCCCCAAGTTGCTTGCTCAACCTCATCACACCGTCTTGCACTGGCTGGTACGTACCCACATCGCTCATGCTGCCCCCAAGCTGACTCCAATGCATATTCCCTCATAGCCTGACGTTTTCCATCTTCCTTTCTCCACTTCATACCGACCATTTCACTCGACCCTCCAACTTTCTACACTCTCTTACCCCTTCATAAATCTACGCATCATCAAGTATGGTCGCATCCAAGTCGTTCTTTGCTCTTGCACTGGTTGCTGCTGCTTCGTCGGTTCTTTCTGCCCCCGTTAATGGCGTTCTGCGTCGGAGCAAGGGTAACGACGTTCTTGGCAAGTGCGTCAACATTTTCTTCTCTGAAGTTGCATCAAGTACTGACTGCGAGCCAATTATAGCTCGATAGACTCATCCTCTGGTGATTCCCTCGCTGCTCCTGCTGCGGCCGGGGCGTCAGATACCGTACTCTCTGGTTCTGACGCTACCGCAGCGGCCGTTGGTGACGCAAGGTAAGACTCAGTAGCGCAATTCTGAACTACATATACTAAACCAGCACCTTCACTAGTGCCGCCACTGCCACCGACGTAGCAGCCACCGCAACCGATTTGACTGGCGCGACCGCCACAGCAGCTGACGTGTACGTGCATGTCTCACAACATATTATCATCGCGCCAACTAATTCTGTGTCTACAGAAGTGCTGCTGCTACTGCAACCGACGCAGCTGCCGCCACCGCCTCCTCTGCCACTGGCAAGAATGGCAAGGGCAAGAAAGGCAAAGGCGCGGCCAAGGCAGCTAAAGCCAAGGCCGCTCAAGCCGCTGCCGCCGCGGGTGGAAAGAAGCACGGCAAGGGCAACAAAGCTGCAAAGGCATCAGCAAAGGCCGCTGCTGCTGCCTCCGAATCTGCTGCTCTTGCCTCAGAAAGTGCCGCCGCTGCTGCCGCTGCGGCTACGGCCACTGACGCTGCTGCTGCTACGGCCACCGACGTTTCTGCTGCCACCGCTACCGACGTTTCTGCTGTCACCGCTACCGATGCAGCTGGTGCCACCGCTACGGCTACCTTCGCGGCTGGCAGTGCGGCCACTGCCACCGACGCCGCTGCCGCCGCCACAGCTACCGACGTAGCCGCCACCGACGCCCTCGGTGCAACAGCGACCGACGTAGCAGCCGCCTCCGCCACCGAAGGAGCAGCCTCAGCCTCCGCCAACGGAGTATCTTCCGCCGACGCGAGCTCGTCTGTGTCTGGTGATGGAAGCTCTTCTGCTTCGTCTTCTGCCGATGGGTCCAGTTCTGGATCTAAGAAGGAGTCCAAGTCCACTGGCAAGCTGTCTGCGAGGGAGGTTCTGGAGTATTTGATCGCGAGGTCGTTGGAGGAGCTTGATTAGATTACTCAGGCTTTCGCGCCAACTACTAGTACAGCTAGTGGCCTCCTACTACTAAGTAGTGGCTTGGATGGTCCCTATGTACACCGCACTGTACCGTACGCACCATGCTTGATGAATGGCTATCGTAGATTCGAGTGAACTGTGGATGCGTCATTGCAAGCGAGTCTGAGTTTGATGGGGAATGAAAAGAGAAGGGAAAGGGGTGTGCTTGTAATTGGTGTGAGTGCTATGAGTGGGATGGATGCACGTATTCCATGAGTTCAGGAATTAGACTAAATAGTAAGACGTCAACAGCAATAGCAGTCAAGGCGAGGTGGCGATAGAAGAAAAGTATACGCCCAGTGCCAGTGAGGTGAAGATACAGTGGTAAGCAGGACCTGATGAGATACCAGCGAGAACGTTGAGGGGTTCCAAATGGTCGAGGACATGTTACAGCGACAAGCCACCCAGTCGAAACTCAAGTGTCGTAGAAGAGATTTTGATCGTGATTAACAACTAACTACGAGTAAGAAGCAACATAGAGGTAAGTACAACTACATTCGTACAGTAACTGATACAATACACATTCGCGTCGATGGTTTCGTTCCAAGAGTTCATCACGGTCATAACAAACACACCCGAGTCGCAGGGCCCGGGAGTACTCAAGTTGACTGCAAGACACCGCAAGTGTGAGTCGGGCTGCTTACAACTCAACCTTAGCCTTCCCCGCGCCCCTCTGCACATCCTCAACCTTCTCATTCCAATACTTCTTCCCCGCACTCTCATACTCTCCCGCCTTCTCCCCCGCCTTCTCCTTGCCCTCCTCATACTTGCCCTTGCCCTCCTCATACTTCTGCCCCGCATATCCCTTCCCCTCCTCAACCTTCCCCTTGCCCTCAACATACTTCTCACTCGCATACCCCTTGCCCTCCTCAACCTTCTCCCCCGCACGCGTCCTCGCATTCTCAGCATGCCCAGTGATAATATCAAGTATAGTAGCAAGCTTGGCCTCAGCGGAGCCTACCCCGCCCAGTATGATATCCCTGATCTTCGCAAAGAGGGATTCGGTGCGGTTTTGGGTTTGCACCCAGCGGATGCGGGTTTCCTCTGCATTACCACAAGTGTTAGCGAATTTGAAGATGTTGAAGGAATGGGAGTGAGAGGGATACGCACGAAGAAGACCAGGACGAGACGTCGGCAGACCGTCCTCCGGGAGCCCATGTTCCCTCAAATACGCCCTCAGACGCGCATCCGGCCACGTCAAATACGCCGCCGACCTACTCGCCGCATCACCATACTTCTCATTAATCAAAGCCACAAGCTCGTTTCTGGTCTTCTGCGCGTCCGTCTTGAGATAGCCGTGCTCGACGAGCCACTCGCGGATAGCAGAGTCGGTCCACCCGGCCCAGATGGTGTCCTTGGCGTTGGAGTAGTTGTCCCCGATGAGCTTCTCGAGTTTTTCGCGTTGGAGTTGGGCGTCGGATTTGATGATGTCGTGGGAGACGAGCCATTGTTTGATCTCGGAGTCGGTCCAGGAGGAGTAGGCGGAGTCCTGTGTGGTGGCGAAGAATAGCTGCTGGTCAGTCAGAGGCACTCTCGACAGAATACCATAATTAAACGCACCTTGGAGTCGTAGTAGTATTTGTTCATGGAGGCGACGAGGTCATCTCGCGTCTTTTGGGTGTCGGAGCGAAGCAGACCGTGGTCGATTAACCAGTTACGCTGTGCATACATCGTGATCAGTTAGGAGGTACGTCATACGTGATGCTAGGTACTCACCATATACGAATCAGACCACGCTTGCCAGACTGGGTTGGCTGTGGCAGCATACGTCTCCTTCATCTTGGCCAACAGCTCATCTCGAGTCGCCTGTTGCTTCGTCTTGATGACGCCCTTGCCCTCGAGGTATTTACGAAGGCGGTTATCATCCCATCTACACGATAATTAGTCAAACTATATGCGTTACAAAAAACCATTGTACTCACGTCGAATAAACGTAATCCTGCGAATCCTGAAGCTTTCTCGAGATATCGTTCGTAGCCTGCGCGTACGTCGAGCTAATCGACTTCGACGCCTGATACTTCGAGTCTCCATAAATAGCAGTCGAAGCACCCGCACTAGCCTGACTAGCCAAGCTCGTCACGCTAGCACTCGCACCACTGGCGAGCGAACTCGCGCTCGCCGAGTACGTGCTGGCAGCGTCGGTGTACGAGCGGTACTTTTGCTTTGCGAGGAGCGAGAGCTGCTCGCGGGTTCCCTTCGGCTCGACGACGCCCTGCTCGAGAAGGAACTCGCGCAGCCGCGACTCGTCCCAGGTATCGAACGCGTCTGCCTTGAGTCCCGAGAAGACTTGCTGCGCCTTTGCGTATTGCTCTGCTGTCCATCCGGATGCCTGCGCGACGGCCGAGGACGACGACGCAGAGGCGTCGTTGCCGAACCAGGAAGCCTGGGCCGACAGTGAAAGGGTAAGTAGTGCGACGAGTGTAGCGGGTCTCATGTTGTCGACGACGTTAGGGACAACGAGGAAAAGATGAGAGGAAAAGAAAAGAAACGTAAAAAGTGGGGAGACTGGGGATGGGAAGCTGGGTAATTTATATGCGCGTATAATTGATGCTGGCAGGCGGTGGCTACATGACGCACGGTGCCCCTCTTGACGTCCAACAGCTCCGCCGCACGCAACGCCAGCGAAAAGAACAAGCAGCATCCATGACGTCACTCCTCTCGCCCTTGATGCGTGTGTGACACATGTCACGTGGGTGTGACATGGCGCGAAAGGCAGTCGTCGGTCATGAAAGGACTGTGAGATTGAGATTATGAAGAGAGGACGTTATATTACCCATTACATAGTGTACTTACTTCCCTAGCTTAACCCGAAGCGATCTAAGCATCATCCGCATTCCCTTCCTCTGCCTCTTCCTCGCCCTTGGCCGGCTGCGCACGCATAACCGCATCCCTCCGCGCTCTCAACGCGCCCTCGTACGACTTACACACCCACTTCAAATACTTGATGTCCTTCTCCCTTCGGGCAGCCACCAATCGGTGATGTAACGCCTCCACCTCTGTAAAGGTGAGCAGAGGAGGGACGGTATCGTCTGGTACCTCGGCGGAGCTCATCAGACGTACGAGTGGACGGGCGCCCACGAGCGAGGTGCGTGTTGAGAGGAGGGAGGGGCGTTCGACTGTTGTGCGGATGGCGGATGGTGGGTAGGTCTTTACGAAGTCGCGGACGAGATCCATTGCGCGGTCAAGTTGTTTCGTCCTGAGATGTGAAGGTGAGAGTTAGCGAGTTGTATCCTCAGCGAGTAAACCAAAAACTCACAGAGACAACATCCTGATCATAGCGCTATGCACCCGCTCAACCAACCTCGGCGTAATCCCCTCCACACTCTCTTCCTCTCCCTCCCGCCACTTCCTCTCAGCATCCACCCACTCCCCCCACAAACCCTCAGCAACCCCCGCCGCATCCCCCCTCTCAACCCCCCTCCTCGCACCCGCACACCTCTCAAGCACCTCAACATAAAAGAACGCGTTCCTCTTCACACCCACTTTTTCGTGCAGCGTCATCGCCAGTTCCCGCCAGGCGTCCACGCGCGAGTGGGCGTAGTGCACGGAGAGGTAGGCGTTCACTAGTCGGGGCGTGATTTGTACGTGTTTGAACACTGCAGTGCCAGCGTCTCCTGATTCAGCTGAGTGAGAGGGAGAGTGAGAGGGAGAGAATGGTTGGTCGGCGAGGATACGAGCGAAGAGGGCTTCTGCTTCTTGGATGATCTCTCCGTGAGTTTGTGGTGGGACTTGCGCAAAGCTGATGTGCTCTGGCTCTTCCGGGACGATATCGCCACCATCTTCCTGAGTCTGCTCGACAACACCAGATGCAGATACGTCATTTTCCTCCTCCTTAGCGACCTCCACCGATGGCGCTTTCTCCCCCTCCCCATCCACAACAACCGCCATAGACCTTTTAAACGGCGGCTTATAACTCGCATACGCATGGAACACATGCACCATCACATTCTCCCTCACAACCGCCTCCTCCCCAAGCCTCACTCCCTCCTCCTTCCCTTCCCTCTTTCCTTCCCCTCCCACACCCAAACTCCCCCTAACCATCTCCGCCAAAATCCACCTAACCCTCCCCAAATCCCCGACTCGTTTCGCCCCCTGCAGCAGCGCCCCAAAAAACCTCTCACCGGGCATCCACCTCGCCCTCCCCTGCGCATCCCTCATCCCATCCATCATCTCCTTCGCCAACCTAAACCCCTCATACACATACTCCCTCCTCCCGGACCTCGCACACGCCAGAATAGTAGCGCAATACGCCTCTGCGGTCGGCTCGATCCGCTTGTCGACAGTCATCTCCGTCCACAGATCCAATGCGCGTTCTGGTTCACCTGAAGACGACATGGAAGAGGAAGAGGGGGAGGAGCAGGCTTTGATCATGGTGGTGTAGAGGAATGCGTCGGGCGTGGGGTGCGCGACGTAGCGCATGTGGGCGAAGAGGTCCCAGGCGTGCGCGTGTGCGATGGAGGTGCCGGCGTGTAGGAGGTGGCTTATGACCCTGGCATAAGACTTTTGTGGGGGGGAGAGGTTTTGGAGTTCGTAGGTGTGTAGGAGGTGTAGGGCGGGCGTTGGGAAGGAGGTTGTACGGGTGGCGTGGAGGTGGGCTTTTATGTGGAGGTCGCGTTGAAGGGGGGTGGGGACTTCTAAGGGAGGGAGAGGAGAGTTAGAGAAGAAGGAAAGGGGGGTGAGGAGGGGGAAGAGGTACCTGTTAGGGAGTTTTTGATGAAGTGGTCGGCTTTTTGGATGTCGCCGGTGTTGGCGTGGAAGGCTAGGACGAGGTTTAGGCAGTCCTCGGACGAGGGTGATTGAAGTCGCTAGAAAGTCGGTTAGAAACGCGGTAGCCAAATATAAATATGCAACGTACATGCATGAGACTGAGAACTTGTTCAGCAGACGGTATGTCCCCTGCATCAAGCTAACAAAATCTATCTTAGCGCGACTCGAATGTGCACACCGAACCATACGGCACTCACAGAAGTCTGCACCAAAGCCTGCCACTCCTGCTCGCTCATAACCTTCGCCACTTCCACTGACTCTGCTCGTTCTTCGCTCGCCTCACTAGCCAACTGCTCCAACCGTTCAATAAGAACACGATGCACAGCGGTCTCTTCTCCAACATCAAACTGCTCCGAGCTTAATCTTCTGATTGCTGCGCTGACGACTTCCGTTGGAGACACCTCCACGTCCTCCTTAACTTCGACGGTTTCTTCGGTAGGGTTAGCGAGCAGGTCTTCGTAGACTGTCATTATCTCTTCTTCGGAGTATCGGAGTCCGTTAGGTAGGAGACCGGTCTTTCGAAAAGTAAGAAGTTTATTTTAGATCACACGAGCATACGAATGATTGAAGTGTAGGCGTACCTGCTCGTCACCCATTCTTTTCATCCTCAGCGCATACTCTTCAGGTTTAGTGCCCGAGTGTCTAGGAGCAAGCGGCCCAGCCAACGTCTGTTTCTCGTTCTTCCGTTCCCTATATACAATATTTACCTCGTAAGCACAACGCCAAATACACAGAGAATATAGAGAATGCAAAACGCACGTTATAAGAAGCGAAGGGTCCAGCGCCGGGTCGACCTGTGGCAACAACGCAACCGCAGAGTGCGCATACCGTTTCAACACCGCATCGTTGGAGGCAGAAGCTAGTAGGAGGGTGCTGTTACGGCGAGTTGTCTGTCTTGTGGCAGGGAATGTGTGGGCCAGCACTAGGTCGAGGAGTCCGGTTGGGAGGCGTCGTCCTGACATTGTTTGGGTAGTATTCTTGAACTGAAGAAGCAAATAGGATATGCTAGTAGAGTATTAAAGACACATGGACTGTTAGACTGAGTGAAGACAAGCGTAAGTCGTGGTCGTGGGCGGAGAGAGAACTTGACACAAGCTGGCTTTGGGCGCTTCAGAAAGAGCAATAATTCATGGGCGTTTAAGCGTATGCGTCCCCCGGACACCTGCTGCTGAGATCTTGCGGCTATGCTCATAGAAATTCAGGGCCGTCGTGCGTTATTTCATGATGCACAACAGAGGAGCTTGGTAGGGAGAAGCATATATTTCTAAGTTTTGAGCCTATATACAGCAACCTTAGACATACAACTACTCTCCGACAGTGCCTGCGACGACACTCCCATGCACTCCCCAACCAACTCCAAGACCAAACATGATCCAACCCAGGACAATAATCCCCAGCGACACAGCCGAAAAACCCCACTTCATCATCACCGACGACGTAGCATTCGGGGACTTGAGCATCTTCTCATGCATCCTGACCAGATCGATCTCGTCTCCATCCTCATCGACCTCCACGTCCTTCTCCTTACCAGGCCGAGCGATCCCTTTGACGACAGCCAGGCGTTCGACTTCTGCTGGCATTTTGCTAGGTGCAATTTGTGAAAGGCGGGCGGCGGGGAGTGCGCTTTTGGCGGTGTAGGAGAGGAGGAGCATCGTGCCGGAGATGGCGACGGAGAGGAAGGCGTATACTAGCCAGAGGGTGACTGCGGGGTCGAGAGAGTCTGTGGATGAGTCGTCTTGGAGCTTGCCTGCGGCTGTTGTTATGATTACGATGGATGCCTGTACAACAGATTCTGAAAAGCAAAGATCAGTCTCGTCGTGGACTTTATATCCCTAAAGAACACTCACTCTTAATTGCGAACCTGAGGTATTTGAAAGAAGGTCAGTGCATTTCTAACCCACGACAATGGCTTATTCTTACCCTGTTGCGAAGTATTGAGGGTCGGGAATGATCGCACGAATAATCTCCACTTGAGGAGCCGGTGTAACACACTGCATGCATTGTGAGGACGTGGATTCAGCACCGTGTGAGGATCTGGAGGACTTACCTGGGAGAAGGCGTAAAAGATATAGGCAGCGACTATACGTGGAGATAGACTGAGATCGTGTGCTGCAGAGGAACAGACTATTGCACGTACTGAATGTCGGTATGGTGTGTGAAAACTTGAGCAACAGCATTGATATAAGGAACGTTAGGCCAGATAGGAAAACTGTCAAGTCATAAATGAGCCCAGCTTAGAGTACGACGATACATTCGCTTACGGAAAGCTATCCGCTGGCCGAAGAGATCAATGTAAACTCCGATGAACGGGGTGAGGCATGCTGGAAGTAGTAGATAGAAGTTCGATACCCAACCGCCGATAACCGCACCCTTCTTCAGCCGCTGCTGAGCGAATTGCCTACAACAACTTCAGCGTGTATATTCTAGCTCAACTAAACAACAACTTACGTGGAGATGGACACAAATGACTGGACACCGGCGTTCTCGAACACGGCGAAGATGACGACCAGCCAGAAACTAAGTGGCAAGTGACGGATAGCGGAGAGCCTGAATGTAGCCTTCTTCGCCGCACCGACATGTCGCTTGCCACTCGTCTGATCCGTAATGTTGTATTTTCGACGAAGATAAACGTCGAGAATAACTACGGCGATAGCACAGAGGAAGGAAAAGAGAGCAATCGCTGCACTGATCCAAAGGGCGAATGCGTACGAGCCGAGATTTGTCGCAATCACGTTGGCAGTGGTGGAGCCAGTAAACTGGGCCAGGTTGGCAATTCCCCTGTTCGCGTTCATGTCAGCGTAAAAGTGGAATGGAGAGTTTAGTTACTAACTCACCAGATAGTACCTATGGAATACACATAGGTTAGTGGAAGTAAGAAATCAACTAAGAGCGGACACATACCAATGGAGAATGCAAACCCCCGTCCAGGTGCAAAATACGTCGAAAATATCCGGTGCTGGGCATTGTCGAGCGATCCATCACCAATAGCTGCGAGCACCTTTCCAAGAATAAGCAGAGGGTAGCTATTGAGGTTGTTTGTTGCAGCGCCCGCCATGACCATAGAGCCGGACAAGTGGAAGAAGGCAAGAATCACCGACATAATCGGGCCCCCGAACTTGTCGATGGTGAAGCCGATCCCAATACATAGGAAAGTGTTCACCTGCGATACAAACATAGTCTCGTTAGGAATGAGTGTGGATTTCAGGGAACATAAGACTGACCAGGTTTGTGACCGCGACCTGCAAGGTAGTGAGTGTGGTTCGTATTTCAGAGCACCGATGAACTCACGAGGGTGGCAAATTGAGAGTTATTGATCTTCGTCTCCTTGATGATCGTTGTCTTCAATGCCCTGAAAGTCTATTAGTCAAAATCGACGAGGCCTCGGCTCGGTAGTCTATTTCTTACACAATCAAAGCCTATAAATAGCATCACAGCGTGAGCATGTGGAGGATTCAAACCGAGAATAACAACATACGTTCGACCAATGGTTGCCGACTATATTTGCGGAGTTAGATCGCTAGAGACATAGTGGGGGCGAATATTGCTACGCACATGTGCAAAGGCAAGTCAGGATAATCATTGCCAGCTGCCACTTGTAGGGCAACTTGGGCTTCGTCACTGCACCATTGGGAGCCTTGGTTCGGGAGGCGGGAAGGACAGCGGTCTCTTGCAGATCATAATCGGTCTTTTCGTCAAGAGGTGTCTTGTCCGAGCTATGTGAAGAACTCATGGTGGGAGGGACGACCAGATGTAGTGGTGAGGGGGAAAGTGACCACAAGAGAGAGAATGTCTCGCTCAGAGCTCCATCTTATCAGATAGAGGGACGGGAACCCAGAGGAAAAACGAAAGCTAAATGCCCACGCTGGTGGGAATTTTCAGTGCGGCCGCCATCGGAACGCACGTCAGTATATCCGCGTGTTGGAGGCCTGATGAACCGCCGCCCTTGGGGGTGAGGGAAAAGGAAGCACAAAAATAGACAGGGAGGCCCGCCCCATCATCCCATCATGTGGGTATTGCTGGAAAGAACTTCCGTTTTCGTACGAAACTGTATTGCTTAACTGTTGCCAGGCACCTCGTTTCAGGAAGGTCCTGAGGTTGTGGATTGAGCGTGTCCATTATCTTATCAGATATGTGCTATCGTGGCACTTACCAGTCACCCCACTGCTGAATGAGCTGCCTTCGGCACCATCGTGTTCCCAACAACTGCGCAGTTAGAAGGTCGGCGAGCCGGCGTAGCCAAGACCATGCCGTGTAGGAGATGTACAAAGAAGCCCACTCCTATCGACACTCTAATAGGTGTTTTTGATTTACCTTTGACTGGATGAGCCTGGGCAATTGGGAAGCCGACTAGGTGTCTTGACAGGCAGTACGTCACTTGAATGTTTCAGGGCATTCAAAAACCGGGGCATGACTGTACAAAGGATTAATACTTACGAAAGGAAAAAGCAACTCCAGCCCTCTGGATAAGGCGGTGAGAAAACCTTCTATAAAGCGCGAGCCAAGCGACTTGCCAGAACTTCGCGGCCTTCCGCACCTCTTCGCACCGTATGTTCAAGCCGAGAATAACATGCAAGTAATGGAACAAAGGGACCAATATTGTGTCAATGGGTTATTTTTGGATGACCATGTTTTCCAGCGACGAACGGCTGGTGACCTCCGCTGGACGTCGAAGATCGGAATGTGGGGATAAAAGTACGATCGGTTCGACTGCGAATGAGAGCGATCGACAGGTTAGCCTCACCGAACCGATCTAAAGTGAACCCGCTCACCACGAAGAGGCTGACCAGGTCAGCACCATCTACACTTTGGCCGTCGCAATGAAACTACTCCTTCACTATCCTCACTTTCCCTCTACCTTTGATGCCTGATAAAGGTGAGACCGACCGCTGCAACGCGAAGATGGAGTGGAAATTCCCAGTTCATAGTGCACTCAGCGACAAGAAATGGTCAGGCGGGTCGGTGGAGAAGATGTTACGAAGCGTATACGCAGCCAATCCAGTTCTTCTCAACCAACCAGACGAGCAAGGAGCACGTCCTATAGCCGTTGCTGCTGTCGAGGAAAATTTAGACGCAATCAAGACGATGCTCGAGGTGGCTGGACCTAAACTCGCGCAGGGAGAAGATGTGCTTGGCTTGGAACACGGTGATAATAACCAGGAGACAGCAATATCCCGGAACCTTGCGTTGATGCGGAAGACTCCAAGATTTGTGATACACGAGATGCTGGATAATGCTTGCAAGACGCTGCGAGACGGGTATATCAAGAACAAGCTTCCGAAATGCGCTTGTGGGAAGTGTACCGCGGGATGGCTCTCTCCACGCATGAGGTTTAGGCTGAGAGGTAAGCACATGTCTAGACGTTTCATTAGCATACGAACTGACATGCGGTAGAAATCGCTCACGATGCACACGTCGCGATGCTTTGCCGTCTCGACGACTTTGCCGACAACGACCAGCCGTTGGACACAGAAGCCGCATCCGACGATCCTTTCTTGGCCTTCATGCCCTCGCACATCGTCGCTCAAGGCATCCGAAGACAATTCTATCTGGGATACCGAGCAGCCTTTCATACCATCCGAACGATGCTCGGCATCCCTGAAGCAACTCCCACGGCCTCCACCTTGCGCGTCGAGTTTGTACAAGGCGCACATGACGGAAAGTACAGCTATGCGGCTGTCGAACATTTTATCGAGAGAGGCGGAAGCATCAGATATGCCCTGGACTATGTTATCCATCAAGCGTTGTGGAAAGGTCCTGTGCCTCTGGGAGACGGTTCCTTCGATCGAAAGTGGGACGCTATGTTACCGTACCCAGACCCGCGCAGATCTCCTAGACCCAAAAGCGAGCAACCCAGCCAATCATCGCCAGCCATGAAGAGTCCTCGCATTGGACCATCTCCCCTGCAGAAGATGTCTCAAGCACATAGCGCAGTCGACCTGAGTGAGGACGAAGTTCCACAGGGAGATTCATCGCTAAGGCCCCCGCGACGCAGAAGGTCAAGTTCGTTCAAGGATCTTCTTTTCGGCAAAAAAGACCGCGCAAGCTGGCTCATCCAGATCAACGAAGATGACTGCTTGAACCACGCTCTCCAATGGAAGCTCAAAGATGAGTGGGAGGAAAGCGGTGAGAAGCAGTGTCCACTCGATTCGCAGTTTCGTGGAGTAAGATACTTGCTTGGACTTCACACGCCGCCGAAGTGGGAGATTGACGAAGTCAGTGTGCAGAACAGTGGATGCGGCGAGTTGAAGAGAACGCGTGCGAGGTCATTCAACTAGTAGATATTGCAGATTCTTAGCTATGTTGTGACCTAGTATTGCGTGTGCCTATTATTGTCATATCCATGAAGTTGTTTGCGAGATTACTCTGGTTTTGGCAGGACATGGCGGCCTGAAGTACGTACCAGAGAGCGCCACAGTGGCCATAAGTTGGCGAAGACTTGGGTGGAAGCTTGCGCTAACAGACGACGGCGTTCGCCGATGTAGATGTCTTCTTTAGGAAAATGCCCGAGCTTCTACTTTGATCCGGTGCCTCGGCAGCGCGGCATCTTATCTCAGACTTCCATTGGCGCTTGTTAATTAGTCCACTCAACTCAATAACTTACAGTCACTGGTGACCCAGCTCGCCATCAACAAAACGGTAAGGTTTCCTGGCAGTAAAATTATGTAAGATTAACGAAGTCATTGTGTCTAGGTGTCAGACCGTCAACCTTTCTCCAGAGCTGGTTCACGCCGTTGGGTGATAACTTATAGGGGTTGTACTGCTCATTGAAGCGTATAATTGGCCGTGGCTAAGTACAACCGTCCGAAGATTTAGTCACTGGCACTCAGGTATTCAAATAACGTTGATCTGCGGCGGATTCTGGAGCTTACTCTTTTGATCAGCTCATCGCTCACAAGCCTCAGGCTACCGCCAAAACCCAACTCATGAGTCACAGTAACCCACCAATAGAACTAGAACTCCAGCTCCAATACAAAGGCGAACTCGCCTCCGCCATAACACGCATAAAACCAGAAGGCAGAGATGCACGGACGCCGCTTCTCATGGGGATCTTCGACTCCCATTTGAACGTGCTCACGCTGAACCAGGTCGAGCCAAGGGGGAAGGAGATCGTGTGGGGTAGTGGGCAGATGAGGGCGAGGTGGGTTTTGAAGAGGGGTTCAGTGAGTGTTGTTCTGCTAGTAACACATAATCGAGTGATTCTGGTGCATACATCTGACCTGTATGCCATCGACACCAGGACGAGCACATACAGATGGTCACTTTCTTACATGACGCTTCGAGGACGATCGCGAAGAGCTGCCCAATATCAACGTAAGTAAAGCATACATTTCATTCTTTGTCCTTTAGTTGTTCGCTTATTTAAGTAACTTATTCTACCTACAGTATCGGATCGGCCTGGTTCAAAGAAACGTACGTCTTGTACCTCAGACAATCAACTCTGTAAACCAACCATCTCCTTGATCTAGAGGGAAACCGGTGCGACATGTATTCGCAAAGGCACCGCCGTCCGAGACCGACTCTTCCAGTCAATCGGCGCCAAGACGACGGGTCAGGACCAAGAGATCTTATAACAAGCTCGCCACTACTCAAGATTCCGTAGCCCACGCAGACCAAGCTCCCGAGGCCGCTACTGAGCTTCCTCAGACAACGGGTCAGCGAACTTCCGTGGCCGCGACAGACCCTCGTATCATGAGCACACAACAACTCGCAGCCAAGCTCTCCGCTCTCAACGTCCGAGCCAGCACCATTCCCACTCCCATCATCACCAACACTCTCAAACGCAAGCGCACAGACGATTCACCCACGTCTCCTTCATCGAAGCGACCACACACCTCACCCACCCGCCCCCCTCCTCTCACAATACCCTCTTTCACACTCTCCATCCGCCGTCCCAACCTACTAAATGACCCCCAGCTCTCCTCTCCCTCAACTTCCGTGTTCCCTTCCCGCGTATCCAGCCCAACGCACGCCTTGACACCCTCAGACACCCTCCCCTCCCTCTCCTTCCACCAACACCGCATAGACCTCTCGGGCGTCCGCACCACCCTTTTGCGGTCTGTGCAGAAGCAGCTGGGGCGGACGAGGGCGCAGTTGGGTGAGGCGGGGGCGCAGCTCGCTATGATGGGTTCGGAGTTGGCGAGGGAGAGGGAGCTGCGTGAGCAGCTGCAACGAGAACGAGAAAATGACACTGCACGGAGGTTGGAGGTCTCTGCAGTTGTGACGCTCCCTCCGTCGCCACCGCGTTCGCCGGTTGGTGTTTTGCCTTTGCCTCCTTTGGGGTCGAGAGCCAGGCCGTTGACGCTTGAAGAGCTTGAAGAGGAGATCTATGCGTCTGATTCTGACGTGGAGGAGGAAGGGGAAGTAGAAGGTACGCTGCTGTTCTTATGGCTTGTGTTAAGATTCGTGATTGTTTTGACGCGTCTCCTTAGAACCACCAAGTTCGGCGGTGCGATCAGACGCAGATACCAGTCAGAGCAAGGTGCAAGAGCTTGCAGCGATGGCTTCTGAGATACAACGTAAGCCTTCTCGCTCATTCATAGGCACGCCGACTTTTCTAATGACCTATGACAGAGTTAAGAGAGACACTCGCGCGCGAAAGAGCTGCCCGTCAAACCACCGAAGAAACCGTGCAATCCCTCCAGAAAACTGTGCAGTCTCTTGAACAATCCCTCAAACACGAATACCAGCAACGAAGGCAAGTGGAGAGGAAGCTAGAGATCGTAGAAGGTGTGGCGCCTGCTGCAGTACCCGCGGTGATGCTCGCTCTTGCGAGGATAGCGAGGCTTACGGATAAAGTGATAGAAGTTGGAGGCGAGAGGGAGCGGGAGTTGTAGGAGGAGGGAGTGGGTGTGCTTAGGAAGATGGTGGTCAAAGAGACGTGCGTCCTGTACCGCAAACCATCACCCCTTGAACTAAACAACTCCATTCTTCAGAGGCACGCTGGTGCAGCATGTATACGCGAGGGCGCCGCTATTCCAGTCCATACCTTCCTATCGATTGCCACATACTGGGCGTCGAGTAACCTCAGGCAAGATCACTTATCCAAAACGACGGGCGAGAAATAAAGCTTCTGACAATTCTCTCGCTGCTCAAGTGTCTGCACTCCCCGTCGCCAATGCTTCTGTGGCCATTCTTGAAGATCCGCACGCAACAAATAGGCAATCTCCGGTAGCCTCAACGGACGAAACACCATTTCCTCGTATCACGAGCACTCAAAAGCGGCCACACACTTCACCCACTATTACCACCCTTCCCCCTCTCCTCCTCACCTCTCACTATACCAAAATATATCCCCTCGCTTCCACTTCCCTAGACTTCCCACTCCCTTCTCTGTGTCTCCAGCCTAACTCAACCCTCATCCCCTTCCGAAGCCGAAATCTCCACCCTCTCCTTCCACTAACACTGACTAGACCTCACGGGCATCCGTGCCACCCTTGTGCTGTCGGTGCAGAAGCAGCTGGAATGCACGAGGAGAGGTTGGGTGAGTCTGGGGTGTAGCTTGCTATGATGGATGCGGGGATGGGCAGGGAGAGGGAGCGGCGTGAACAGCTACAACGAGAAGTAGAAACCGGTATTACAATGAGGTTGGAGGTCGTAGTGCTGCCGTGACGCTCCCTCCGCCACCGCCACATCCGCCGGCCAATGTTTCGTCTGTGCCTCCTTTAGGCTTTGGGTCGCGAATGAGGCCGCCGACACTTGAAGAGATGTACGCGCCTGATTCCGACGTGGAGAAGGAGAGTGAGATGGAAGGTACGTTGCCACTGTTTTGCTTCGCGGCTGTAGATTCTGACTGACACGTATACCTGCTGCGTAGAACACACATCACCTTTGGCGGCGCAGTCAGACGGGAATAATCATGCTGGCCAGAGGGGGGTGCAGGAGATCGCGGGGATGGCTGCCGAGATACGACGTAAGCCTTTCTCCTTGTCCATACGCACGCCGATGTTTCTGACGAGCCCTTACAGACCTTCACAGACCTTCGCGAAACACTTGCACACGAACGCGCGGCCCGTCAATCCGCCGAATAAACCATTCAATACCTCGAACGAACTCTCGCAGTCTCACAACGGGCCTTCGAGCATCAACGACTCCAAGCTCAAATCAGAAGGCACAGAACTTGAAGAGGTTCGAGATTGTGCAGGGAGTAGCGCCTGCCTGCGGCGATGCTCACTCTTGCGAGGGTAGCGAGGCTTACTGATTGGGTGGTGGGAGTTGGAGGTGAGGGTTGTTCGGGGTGAAGAGGAGCAGGAGGGGGTGTAAGGATAGTTGGAGGAGGTTATCTTATTCGTAAGCTTATAGGGATGAGGGTGGTCAGAGTGTAGAGTTATGCCAGTGGTAATGAAAAGATCTTAATGGCTTAGAGTGTTATAATTCGTACGGTAGAGCTTGCTAGATTTCTTAGATTTAATACTATAATACGTGTACACCACACATACAACCATCCACTCTACACCTACTGCCCAACATCCCATACTCTGAGGCCACCAATCCAGCAAACAACGAATAGCACCCGACGGCGAGACGCGTCCGCAGAATGAATGACGTCGGCGAACACGCGAAGCGCCAAAGGGGCAGGGGGACGTGTCGTGTCCACTCGTAGCTCCCACTGCCGCATCCAAAAACACGTCCCTCATACCAGTCTTGTTCTCGTACCACCACCACCACCTCCTCCTTCTTCTCCCTCTTACTCTTCATCGAAGGAATCAAAATGACTGTCTAGTAAGCCTCTCTCCCCTTCCTCCCTCACTTGAATGAGAAGAATGAGAATGCTAATGATGGTATGGGGACAGTTACACACTAACATTCCTCCTCCTCGCGGCGGAGATGTCCACCTTCTGCGTGCTCGTCGCGCCCCTCCCGTACGCCATCCGCAAGAAGCTGTTCCACTTTTTGAGCGAGAGTCCGATTGTGGCGAAGGTTGCGTATGGGTTGAAGATTACTTTTATGTGCGTGTCTCCTTCCTCTCGCGTTCTCTCCCCATTCTCCCCATGATCACTCCTTCGCATCACGTTTGTGATGCTTCCCGCCTCCCTCCCACCTCCACTCCCCCCTCCATCCCGACTCCCTCCCACCTTCTCTCCTACAAACCACTCACTGGACAATGCAGATTCGTAGGCATCCTCTTCGTCGACGCCCTCCAACGCATGTGGCGCGTCACCGCCGAGGCAGACGTCGCCCGCAACAGCGGCCAGCCCGTCCAGGACGTGAGGTCCGAGACTAACTTTGCGGCGAGGAAGTTTTAGTACGTGTTCTCCCTGTCCTTGCCCCTTGGTTCCTTTATGCCCCTCCTCCCTTTCCTCTTCGCTGCACCTCACTTTCCCGTCCCTACATCCCATTCCCTCCCCTCCTCTCCTCCCACTTCACCCTTCCACTCCCATCTCCCATCTCCCACACACCAGCCCATCCAACTTCTTCCCCACTCCAGTACCCCATTCCATCCCAGCGTTTTCACTTCTGAATATGGTGAAAAGACCACTAACCCTCCCTCCCCACAGCGCCCAACGAAACACCTACCTAACCGGCTTCTGCCTCTTCCTCTCGCTCGTCCTCACCCGCACGTTCTACATCATCCTCGACCTCATCCACACGCAGGAGGAGTATGCGAAGCTTAAGCAGGAGGTGCGTTTCCGTCTCTTACATTTTGACTCTACTCGATTCTCTCTTTCATTCTATTCGAGAGCTAGGAGAGCTGCTCGAGGAGAACTGCTTGTTCACTTTCGTGCTCTCCGACTACTACTACTGGCTCGATGCTAGGAGGAGCTTGGTGTCGAGCTGCTCGAGTTCGTGCTAGAGCTGGGGCTTGAGCTAGTTGCTGGTGATAGTTGATGGTGATAGGTAGTGCTCGAGCTGCGCGTATCATACTCTCCTCCAGCCATTCTCGTACCTGAGCTACTCTCTCCCCCTTCCCACCATCTCTCCCCCCCACTCCCCTCCCCCCCTCCTCCCCCCCCCCTCCTTCTCAACCAACAATCACTAACCCCCGCCTTTTTGTATCCAGACAGCAACCTCATCCCGCTCGACGATCGCCTCGGGGGACCAAGCCAAGCAGATCGAGGAGCTGAAGAAGAAGCTCGGGGAGGCTGAGAGTAGGGCTAGGGATTTTGGTGCGTTTCTTTCATTTCTCTTTGTTTCTCTCTCTTTCGCCTGGACTTTCCTTCTCCGCGTCACCTTCGGTGAAATTCCCCTTCCCTGCTCCCTTCCCCTCTCTCACCTTCCTCACCTCCGCTGGCTTTCTCTTTGCTGGTGCTCGTCTTCGTTGTTCTGTCGTTACACTCCCCTCCCTCCCCCCTCCTTCACTTCTCCTCATCATGAAAACTTGAGAACACAAAAGCTGACGCTACGCGCTCTACAGACATCCTGAAGAAACAAGCCGCCCAGAACGGGGTCGAGTACGACCGGCTTGCGACGGAGTATAACAAGAAGACGGGGGGTGTTAGTGATAAGAGGAAGGATTAGGGGTGATTCTTCAATACTCTGTGGTAATGAGGAGGAGAGGATGAAGTGTTTGTGAATGAAGTGGGTTGAGTGGCAAATAGTGAATGGAAATTTAGTCTTTGGCATCGTTGACGACTGAATAGCTGCTCGTTGTATCACCTACGTACATATGCTCCGTTTCGTCTTGCAAAATACCGGAAAAGTTTCTCTTTGTGTACTGTACCTTCGTGTCAGCGTGACTCGTGTAAGAAGAGTCTACAAACGCAGTCGATGGGTATGAGTAGAGTAGTGAGTAGTGAATGGGTAATGGGTATTGAATGTTGACAGCTACAGTCAGTAAAACGATATGACATGATGAACATTGAGACAACAACTCCTCCAGTAAGTAGTGGCCACGCATCCCCTCCCTCTAGTTGTAGTCACGCATACCCTCCCCTCCACTCCTCCAGCCGCACACAAAACCCCTCCCCCTCCCCCCAACGTCTCCAATATTTTGCTTTGTTAATATTGACACCCGACATCACGACTCGATATCCCTCTCTCGACACAACATCACGACTCGATCCCATTCATAACCGTGTCCGCGTCCTCCGTGGTATCGAGGTTGTCAGCGGAGGGCACGGCCGCGGACGTCGCCGCGCCTGCTGAGACTGTTTGGCCTGTTGCGGCGCCTGGGAATACGTCCCTGTCGTCGAGAGGGGTTAGTGGGGAGTCGAGAGGTGGGATGAGGAAGAGAAGTGAAAGCAAGAGAGGAGAAGAGGAGAGAGGAGAGGAGAAAAGTAGACCGCGACTCACCACTTAATCTGAAACCGCGTAACCCTAGGCTTACTATTAATATCCCTCACAAGCCTCTCCCACACAACCTCCTCAGGCGGACAACTCCTCCACTCCTCGTTATCATACTCCGTATTCTGATAATACCCCACCCGCACGAACTCCTGGTCTTTATAGCTGCCCGTCAGTATGAGAGCCGCTACTCCCAGTACGTCTTCGCGGGGGATTTTGGAGGGGAGGGGCGGGGAGCCGCGGAATTCGAAGGAGTTTGTGCCGGGGGGGACTGGACCTACTAGGCAGTCGTCGAGTTCTTGGTCGAGGTCTTCGTTGCCGGGGGAGGAGACGTAGATTAGGCGCCATTCGAGGTCTGCGAGCGAGGGGGTGAGCGGAAGGATGGCGAGTGGGCGAATGTAAGATTTAAGACAAGTTAAAGTTGAGTATGGATGAACGCACCTTCAGGCAGCGGAGCAATACACTCAAACGTAACGCGAAAATGGTACGGGTCGAGGAACCGCGCGGGGTTGTTCAGGAATTCTACGTTCTATGTCCCTTCGTCAGCACCCTCATACTAATCTCCTCATTCATGCTTACTCGGATTGTTACTATCGACATGTCTGTGACGAGAGGAGGAGAAGGAGTGAGGAAGGGAGGAGGAGTGAGGAAGGGAGAAGGAGGGGAGGAGGTGACACAGAGGACGCGTGGTGTCACGGTCGCGTGACTCGGCTGTGGCCGAACTGGATATTGAATATGGACTCGGACGTCGTACACTTCACCAGGACGACCTGCACACATTCTCCTAATCTCATCCACACTCTCATCGCTACACCACACAACCAAACCCCAATGACCTCCCCCATCCCTCCTCCCAACACCAGCACACCCCCACCTCAAGACATCGATCCCTCCCTCCCACCCCTCCCACCCCTCCCACCCCTCCCCACCCTAATGCACCAACTCGAAACCACCCTCACAGAGCTCCGCACATCCAACGCCTCCCTCTCCCAACGCGCAACCGACGCAGAGCGCGACCGCGCGCTCTTCCTCGAGCTCTACAACAAAGCCTCCTCGCACGCGTCCTCTCTCTCCTCCGCTAACGCCTCTCTCTCTTCCCAGCTCTCCGTCGCTCGTACGCAACTTACAGACGGGTTGGCGATGGTCAAACAAACGTTTTCTTCACGTATTGCCGCGCTCGAGACGGAGAATTCGAGGCTACGCAAGACGGCCGATATCCTTTCGCGGCGGGACGCCAAGAGCAGTGTAGGGGAGGAAGGAGATGAAGTGAGGAGGAGGGCGAACGAGGCAGAAGAGTTGAAAGCTGAGAACGTGAGGCTTAGGAGCGAGCTGGAGAGGTTGAGGGTGGATTATGAGAGGCTTGAGGGGGTGTTGGAGCAGTTTGGGGAGGGGGAGCTGGAGGGGTTGGGCGAGGTGGAGGGGTTGGAGGGGCTTGGGGAGGTGGAGGAGTTGAGGGAGAGGGCGGGCGTGGATGTTGAGGTGGGGACTAGTACTCCTGGACGTCCGACGGTGGAAGAGACGACTGCTGGAGGTCGACCAACGGTGGAAGAGACTGGAGGTCGTCCGGCGTTGGTGCAGACGAGGACGCCGACGGGGCCGGTTGTTACTGTTGAAGAAGTGTCGTGAACGGACTGACTTGACTGGGTGGGTGCTGTGGGGCGTTCGGTACGCAGAGGGGGAGATCTGATAATTATAAGTGGCCAGTGTGCACATGTACTATTACTATTACCTGAAATTTAAACCACTGCTGGCTGTACAGACTGCATATTGGAGATATACGAAGCCCCCAGAGTTATACTATACTGGAACACAAGTTCATCATTAGCGTGCAGTATCGATGATATTAATGTTTCGTCCGGTCCTCCTCTCCAAGCACTCAGAGCTCAGTACTCAGTACTCAGAACTTACTCAGCGCTCAGCACTCAAGTTTCAAAACGTCATCAAACTCATTTTCGATCCATCCATTGCCTCACAGACGAGCCACCGTAGTAGATATGACACCACTTAGAAAGGCAAGGCCTGAACTGAATTTCTGCAAGGAAAATTCGAAGACTCTTGGGCGCGTGCTGTCACGAGATGCGTGACCAGTAACATGTGACACGTCGACACCACGCTAGCGCTCATTCGCGCGTCGCGATCGACGACCACGTCCAACCAGAGACTCGAGTCTTCTGCTCAATTACTGAAACGTTTACATGTTCTCATAATCCCTGGTCAGTCAGTGTAATAAGTACTACTTTACTGCTTTACTCGTCAACTCATAACGTTAAAGCACGACTACGATCAGGCCATACTGCATAACGAGGCCACACTGCACTATAACAGTAGGCTCGTGAACCAGCCTAATTATACCTCGTACCTTGGCATAGGCTGCACAACCAATCCACCGCACACCTAATCCACACTACACCGCACAGCCAACCACACTGCACACCAGTACTGCACAATGGCCTCACCCGAAGCCGGCCCTTCCACTCCTCGCACCACCACCACCAACACCACCAACACTAATACATCTCGCCCACCGATACTCATACCAATCACGATACCCTCCTTTGACGAGGCTCTGGAGAAGCTTCGTGCGCTTCCACCTCTCCAAATACCCCCCTCCACTTCCACCTCCTTGCCCTCTGCTTCTACCTTCTCTGAACGGCACTCCTCCGACCGTCACTCACATCGCTCTCACTCACATCGCCACTCCTCCGACTACGGCAGCCATTCTCACTCTCATCGCCACCACCACCACTGCTCCCACCCCCACCGCTGCTCCAAACACACACGAAAAGAAACCCCCGAAGAAAGACACGCCCGACACGCCCTCCGCGCCTCCGAAACCCCCTCCCAACGCGCCGAACGCCACGCCCTCCGTCTCCTCAAACGCATGCGCAAAGAGTTGACGAGGCTGACGGCCGAGAACACGTATTTGCGGTTTGTGGCGGAGCTGAGGCGGTTGAGGGAGCGGCCGGAGAAGTTTGAGCTTGTGAGGAGGGGGGAGGGGTTGCGGTGGGTTGGGGGGTTGGTGGGTGGGCGGGATCCGAGGTTGAGTTTGAGTTGGGGTCCACTACGGGAGGGAGGAGGGAAGGACCGGCGGGAGAAGTGGGTGATAGAAATGGAGGAGAGGGAGAGGGAGATAGAGGAGCTTCAGCGGGGTATGCAGGGTATCGAAATAGACAGTAGGTACCAGGAGGAGGGGATGGACTGGGAACGCGAAGGAGAGGTAGAGGGGCAGGAGGTAGAGCCGAAGTTCCCGGTGTCCCCTATTGTGGAGGAGCCTGTGTTCCCGGTGTCGCCTGTTGAGTTTCCTAGTTCGCCTGTTGAGGGTGGAGACTTCTCATTCTCCGAGTCTAATGGGGAGGGTGGGAGCTGGAGTGTGGAGGGTGGGAGCTGGACGGAGGGTGAGGGTGGGGAGGTGCAGTGGATTGTCGAGGGGGAGGGTGTGTATGAGGATGGAGTGTATGAAGATGAGGACGGGGGACAGTGGACTGTTGAGGGTGGGCACTGGACGAGGGGTGGGCCGGGAGAGTTCACGTTCGCTGAGTCCCCTGGGGAGTTCTCGTTCGCTGAGTCACCTGGGGAGTTCACGTTCGCTGAGTCACCTGGGGAGTTCACGTTCGCTGAGTCTCCTGGGGAGTTCACGTTTTTGCCTGGGGATAGTGGGTTTGGTGGACATTGGCTCAGGAGGGGTGGGGGTGGGGGTGGGGGTGGTACGTCGACGGGGTTCTCGTGACGAGGCAAAGGAGAGGGAGGGAGGCTCAAGGGAGAGGGACGAGGTCGAGTGAGAGGGACGAATGACGAGGCGAGCTTAGGACGGATTATTGTTATTTACTTGGATTTCTGGAGTACTGTATCATGGAATTAGAACCTATTACAATATAGCCCAAACGTTTGCACATGACAAGTTTCGAATCCGACAGCTCATGCTACAATCCAACCCAGTATGTGATTACATGGTATAATACATATGCATGTTGCAACGCCAAGTCTTAAAGACCTTATCTTATATACACGTTGTCTTAATGACCCACACCAAATTAACAGCCCTCCACCCCTCACCCCTTCCTTCCGTATGATATGCAAATAAACCATGCTCCAACTAACCTCGTATCCGAGGATTAAACCCCATCCAACATAACCTTATCAGTCAACTGCGCAAGCCGCACGAACGCCTCCATAATAGCAGGTACGCTCGCGGGTGATATGCCCTTCACGCCGAAGTCGTATCCAAAATCATAACCGAAACTTGTTTGATGTAGTCGTCGTTCGTCCTCGTGTAGTCGTCGGTCGTCTTCCCGGGCGGCGCGTTCGGAGGCGAGTTCGGCGCGGAGTCCTAGTATAGTGTGGAAGGGGTATGATTTTGGTGAGAGTGATAAGGATGGAGAGTGAGAAGGGTATGAGGAGAAAGGGAGTGAGAAGGGTAGAAAAAGAGAAAAGGGGAAAAGGGACGTACGTTGCACCTCAGCGCGAAGCTCCTCGTTCTCATAGCTCAACACCTCATACCTCCCTTCATCAGGTATTGTCGAATGAAGAGGGTCTGTACACCGCCAAATTAGCATCAGCTCAAGTCACCCAATAGAGTTCGAGGTTCGAGCGACGTACCTGCGTCTGCGTCTGCCTCCTTCTTGGCTGGACCATCCCACATATGCGTATTCACGACTTCGTCTTCCTCGTAATCCATCAACGTAGACCCACTCCCCTCGCCCGATGATCCTCCACTAATACTCATACTCATCATACTCCCACTCCCACTCGGTGCCACCCTGCTTTGCGCCTCAACCAACCTCTCCAACCTCCTCCTCTCCTCCCTCTCCTCCCTCAACATCCACCCCGTCTTCACAAGCCTCGTCTGCACGGTCCTCACCAGCTCGCTCTGCACGGAGGAGAGGTCGAGGCGGTAGGCGTGGAAGGGGAGGGAGGGGAGCTGGTAGTGCGCGTCGAAGTGCATTGTGTGGGGGGTTTTGTTGTCTTGTAGTTGGGTGTCTTCTTCTGATAATGGATGAACGGAGTTAAGGTTGAAGGAAGAGGGAGATGGTGGGGGGAGGAGGATGAATCTTGGAAGGGGATGGAGGGAAGGTTGGGAGGTCTTTATACTCGTACTACTACTACTTGAGTTGGCGTGCACACGGGGAAAGCTCGTGTCAGTGTCACCACCACCACCTTTGTTCGTCCGTTTACTTTGTTGATATCCGTACCCGACGTCTCTATCTTCTCTATCTTCTCGTTTGCGTTTATTCGTATATGACGAAATAGAAATATCGCGGTCGGGAAGCACGTCCCGAGTGGCAGTGGCAGTGGCACTCTTCGTTCGGATATCGTAATTTGTAGAGAATCGGGAAGTAGGTTTGAGGGGCGAGGCACGCAGATCACGATCACGATCGTAGACTTTCGTGCCTGTGGGGAGTTTGTACCGTTCGACTTTGACGTGCTTTATGTGTCTGGCACTGTTGACAACAAATAGTCATGGTCAGGCGAGGGTTGGGTTAAAGAGACCCCGGAAGACTGAGACTTACTCTTCGCGGAACCATATCCCGGCGATACTACAAAGAAAGGCAATTCATAATTATCGCTTGTGAAGAAGCAGAGAGATAAAGGCGAAAGGCGAAAGATGAAAGGAAGGCAAGGCAAGGCGACTTACGTTTGGACCGGACAATTGTTTTCGACTGTCCGTGCCACTGCGCGGAAGTGGTCGAGCATGCGGTGATATAAAGCCTAGAGAACACGTGTAAGCACGTATCACCACTCGCACTTCGACTATAAGTACACGCGACTTGCGCGTGCCAAATACCAAGAGTTTGGAGTTCAGACATCTTATTTCAACAAAAAACACCTACAGAACCCCTCAAGAAAACCCAAAGACACCTCGCCTGTCCAGTCCCCCAGACGAGCCTCGTAGCCTCAGGCCTCGCGAACGTAAAGTTGAGCGTGTGCAGATGGTCCGCGAGCCCCCTGAGGAGCGCGGGCTCTTCGATGGTTCGGGCGCGCGGTTCGGTGGTGGTCTGCATGAGGGAGGCAATCTCGCCTTTGTATTGGATCCATATTTCTAGCTTTGAGGATGGAGAAGGGGGTCGCGTGGGCGAGGGTGAGGCGTGTCGGGACATGAGGCGGAAGGTGAGGGCTGTCGGTTAGAGTAAGTATTTGGTGGGTTCGGTTAGTGGGTAGAAGAGGAAATGTGGTGGTTGTTTTGGAGACAAAAGTGTGTTCTTACAGGAGTGGTATTACGCGCGAGGAGGTGTTTATTCTGCACCGAATTTGACTCAGACGTCGTTGGACGCGTTAAGTGGTCTTAAGACCGACTCGGATGTATGTGACTACAAGACTGGAAGCAGGTCTCTGAGTTACGGATAGACATAAAATGGTTGTTAAACACTACTCACTACTTTAAAAAACCTTTGGCATTTTCCAGTCCACCGTCTTGCTTACACGGTTTAAGAGAAGTCGTTCAAGTTGCAGTCCTCCGCTCGCGCACCCTGCGTCATTTAGCGCCAAGGAAGCTGTCTGCCGTGTGTCATGCCGAGGCGGACCCACAACTTGACAGCGTTATAATTCAATCGGCATTTAAACTAGAGATCTCACTGTCAATCTTGATAGATCTGTCGACGCGTACTCGCTGGCGTCAAAAGTATGTCCAATCGTATTTGTATGCTCGTGACGATGCTCAGCAACCGGAAAACCGTCTAT
>JAXQKB010000241.1:0-22207 GCA_037042295.1 Irpex sp. Y119-03 | reverse complement strand
CGGCGACCTCATCCACTATCTCCTCCCTTGCTTTCATCGGTACTCTGCCGGCGCACAGTCAGTCAACAGACTTCTCAACTATGTGAACCGACACTATGTGAAACGGGCAGTCGACGAGGACAAGGGATGGTTGCGACTCGCAGACTTTTTTGACGCGGTTGCAAAGTCCCTGCAGGAGAACAACGCTCGGGACGTGATTCAGAAGCGGCTGAAGGAGAAGAGGGTGGAGGAGTTGAAGAAGTGGGGGTGGTATGAGGGTGCACCGGCAGACGTGCTGGCGAGGACGGAGGCGTGTGCGGAGGCTGCGAGTCCGCCGGATAGGATTGTCCCTCTGTCGTCGATGGCTCTGCGGAGATTCAGGACGGAGGTCATTGCACCTCTGCTTGCTAGTCCTGCCAATAAGAAGGGGGGGAAGAAGAAGCCACCAGTCAAGGGAGATAAAACTCTCCCTAAGGGCCGCCTTGCTCGAGCAGTGAAGGAGCTCTTGGAGGGAGAAGCGTATGACCCGGACGAGAGGGTCAAGACGGCGGGGGAGCTGGCACTTATGCTTAGCACAGTAGGGATACGTGCTGACCAACCTCTTCGCAAGAAGCTTGATAAATACGCGACAGACATCTAAGTAGATGCATCATGCGCGCTGTACTATACTTAACATTGACAGGTTCGCTGACTTTTATGTCTCCCAATCAAACGGTACGGCCTAGCTAATACTATAGGACTCTATACGATGCAACGCGGTGTCCAGTGGAAGTAAAGGCACCGGTAGCGACGTCCATTATTAAGCAGCGTGCATGAGGCGGGCGTGGCTCAAGTGCTCGCAATCTGATTGTAAGTACGGTTACATGTCGTTCATTTATACATTCATGTTACAGTAGACAGCCCGGTAGTGTTGCGCATGTAGGGTATGTTCTGAATGAGACCAATACACATTTTTACAGCTTTACCTTCCAATTATTATGTCTATAGTAATCTTAGAGGCGGGAAACGCGTAGTTGAGCGAGCCTGAACGCAACGACAAGGCCTCGCGAGACGTCGAATGACATGATCGTTCGTGCAGGAGCATTTAATTTGTGTTGTAATTCGGGTATGATATTATCACAAGCGGTTAATATACATGATACTACTACTACTGTACTTCTCAAAGTATAAAGCAATGACAGCTAAAACCAGAACGTTATAATGAGCCACTGTGAGGGCGTTGCCGATTTAGGCGCCATCAAACTACCACATGGTTGGCTCTCACGTGAATACCTGCTGGATGGCAGGCAACGGCGACCGTAGACCTGCAGCTGGCAGAAACCTGCTACGCTTTCGCGAATTCTGCCACCCACCATGAAGCTCTCCGTCACGCGAGGCCTTCTCACTCAGACCCTCCCTGTCTCTTCCTCAGGTCCTAATCGCTGCGAGATGCAGTGAGCACCGCGCCAGGGCTTCGTTGCAACGGCTCAGGTGTTTTTCGACGCCTGAGCCGGCGACTTCTCTGGCCGCAAAGTTCTCTGCAGCTTGTGGCTTTGCACACCTCGACTCTACTCGACCCATCACCGATCTCAGCCGCTTTCTGCCACCGACCATGAAGCTCTCCGTCACGCGAGGCCTTCTCACTCAGACCCTCCCTGTCCCTTCCTCAGGTCCTAATCGCTGCGAGATGCAGTGAGCACCGCGCCAGGGCTTCGTTGCAACGGCTCAGGTGTTTTCGACGCCTGAGCCGGCGACTTCTCTGGCCGCAAAGTTCTCTGCAGCTTGTGGCTTTGCATACCTCGACTCTACTCGACCCGTCACCGATCTCAGCCGCTTTCTGCCACCCGTGATCTTGCAAACTTCAGCGCGAAGAAGGAGACAGCAGCTCTTGATGGCCTCGCATGTAACACCTCTGACTCGGACCCCGCTGCTCCGCCGCTGTTCAACGTTCAGCTCTCAAGACGGCTGGAAAGAGTCGACAGTTCATATCAACGTACCTGATGGGCTTCCACACCGACCAGATGCCAATCCACCTGATCCTCCGATTCCCACGTTTGACATCCCGGGCCTCTTTCACCGCTCACTAACAGAGATCATAAAAGCTGCGTGGTCCGACACCCATGCTACGCAGTTCCACTATCTTCCTTTTCGCCATCTCTGGCAGCGATCTCCCGACCATACCGAACGCATTTATGACGAGATTTATTCCAGCGATGCCTTTATCAAAGCACACGAAGAAGTACAAAAGCTTCCCGCTGAGCCAGGGTGCACGTTAGAGCGTGTTGTCTGTGCGCTGATGCTCTGGTCGGACTCAACGCACCTGGCGAACTTCGGCACTGCAGCCCTATGGCCGCTGTATCTGGCAACCAGTCAAAGTACTTTCGATCGCGTCCCAACTCTGGAGCCTGTCATCACGCAGCCTGTATCCCAAAGGTATGCTTTGTACAGAGCTCTATAGATCACGCCTACCTGGTGCTAATTCTCATCTGTCGTCTTTAGCTTCCTGACACAGGTTGATCTCTCATGCGAAGTCACTTACAGGGGACAGCCGCATCACGTCGGAATGTGACCGTATTACACAGACATCGGAGGAGTTACAAGCCATGGGTAACGATCATGTTAATGGTCGCAAATCCCGCCCTCCCAGTGCGATGAGCGTTGGTCCTACGAGCAGAGCGTCCATCGCGCCTTCTCCTGTTCCTCCGCTTCCGAAGCGGACAGAGCAGAGAAAATCTGGTCCATCGTATCTCCGGCTTTCCAAAGCCCCGCTGGGTAGCAAATAGCTTGCTCCTCCGCCGACTCCTAGGCGTTCCATCTCGCGAGAATCTTCGGTGGCACCTGGCAGGTCATCAAGTAGAGCTTCAACCACTCGTTCTGTCTCTAATCCTTCGACCACCACTCCCGTCACAAGCTCACGGTTAGACACGTCTACATTCGCCTCTAGGCAACGCTCTTCGAGTATCAATGCATCGATCTCAACTATCAGCGAGTCTCCACATCGGGCAACTCCTTCACCAGGGAGCGCGGCTCGTGCACCAGGCAATCGTCCCCGTGCCAGGACCGGACAAAGCAGCCATGAGCGAGTTGTCCCACCTCTTGTGACTGACATGCCGCGGTCTCAATCTCGTTTGAGTGTACGCGCTCCTCGTTCATCTCTCTCCTCCAGTCGGCCAACCTGGTCACGAGCTCCCCGTCAGCCATTCCCTAACGTACCGAAGTCTCCGCCCCGAGAAAGTCGTCTGGCACAGGAAGAAGCCTTCCGTGCCGAACCCGAAGAACAAGCTGGACATGGCTGTTGGCGACGTCACCAACAACCTCCCTGTTAATATCAACGTCAAGGCCATAGCGGAGGCTTGGAAGGACCAAAGCGGCAAATACTGGCTCGGCGGAGACGATGATCCCAAGCTATGTTTTTGTCGGAACCTTTCGTTCTCAGACGGTCATGGTCAGAGTTGGCGGTGGCTGGACTGAGCCCCCAAGTGAGTTACTGGGCAGGGACGTCACGCACTGTATGTACTGAATATCATCCAGGTTCATCAAGGAGCATTTTGCTGATTCATTCCGGGTACTTCCTCTGACCGAATCCCCGCCGCATAAGAAGGCGCAGGAGGAGAAATGGATCAGTTCCGCGATTCTAGCTCAAGCTATGTCAGACAAAGCGCACCGCCTCCCCACTCCCTCCACACACTCCCGAATCACAATTGCCATTCATTCCTGCATTCGCATTGTCTACTCCCAGTGGTACGAGCCCTCATACGATTAAAACTTCCTCACCGGGCTCTCCGTTACATATCATCAAAACCAGAGACCCCCACCAGGCCACCGGTACCACGCCATGCGACCTCACTGGCACATAACCGCAAGCAGCCAGTATGGCGCCCTTAATCATGCATCATGCATCATGTCGCGTTCTGTCACTCTACTTTGATATCCCACTTTGCTAATTTCTCATTATATTATGTTTATTCCAGAAATATTGCGCGCCGATATGAACCATTATCTCATGCCATCTTCGTATGTATTGCTTTCATATACTCCATTGATCATAGTACGGACTTTTTTGTCGTGCTGTTGCGTCGACGTTGCGGATAGAAAAGCGTTACTAATAACCCATGTGGGCGCGACATAATGACGCGCCCCGCCGACCGCGTTCGGGCACAGCTACTTACTGGACGGACGTCGGGAACCATACTACATCTTGTCTTCTAACCACATCAGCACTACACGTATACCCTCTAACCAGACATGGACAACCTGAAGTGCAATAGGTTAAATTGTCGGAAGATCCTCTCAGAGAAGGCTGTCGTGGTATGTACCTGGAATTGCTTTGATCGCTTCGATGTACTGAGTCTGTGCTGTGGTAGACAACCTGTACGATAAGTAGCCTAAGCACGCGCAACTATACTTACATGTTTTCATCACTATACTGCAGGCTCCCATATATTCTGCGGCTTGAGCCTATCACCTTGTGATGCTCGGACAATCAACGAAGTCCTATTTGATCCAGTGTGCCAATGAACTATTCGATGCATCAAGATTATGTCCAGGTACTGAGCAAAGTTGATTATATTGCGTTGCACTACTGACTTGGCTGAAGCTTTCGATACTTCGCTGACTGAGCCGTGTGTTCTTCGGTGGCGCATCTTCGGCGGCGTACTGACAGTCTTTTTTCGATTTAGGGACGATGTAGTCGTGCGTATAAGTTTCGCTACATCCGGATCAGTGGTAATTAAGACGTTTGCAGGTGTGTTCATTAAATCCGACCAATGACTATAAAACAGTGAGTATATGCGCATATATCGTGAGAAAGGACGAAGTCTGACATTTATATATGCTAGTCAGTTCTCTCTGGGCTGTAACCTATCGTTATACTGGAGATACGTAGCAGGTGAGCCGCTCCAGCCCCTTTGTGTACGTACGCTGAACGTTTACAGGGCAATGTCGTTCTGGCAGTAGCAATTACACCGGGAACAGGAGGTTTTCCGTGCTAGTGAACGTGATCACCGTCACAAGATGAACACGAAATCGAGCTCCTTCCAGCAGGCAGTCGTTCAGAGCGTCAATGAGAAGAACACACAGATGCAGAAAGAGCTTCACAATGTCTTCAGAGACGGTACGTATCACTTGGACATTTTTCACTCTGCTCCTGCAGCTTCGCTGATTATGGAATAGCCAACGGCGAGATCGGTCTCCAGAGTAACAAGCTAGCAGACACGTGTTTCTATCGCTTACAGTATGGCACTCTAGCTAGACGCTGCTATCTGCAGAACTGCAACGAGAGCTGGAGACGGAGAGAAGGAAAACTGCCACACTCCAGGAAGCCGTCCGAGAACGCGACAAAGAATATCAAAAGCTAAAGGTGTATGATGATCTCGTATTTCTGGCACGCTTCTATCGACCGAAAGCACCGTAGGCCCAGCATGACAAGACCAAACGGAAAGCAATTCTTGCTCCGGAAAACCCTCAGGTTACACCGACCCTGGCTACGGGACGTGCCGTACCTCAAGCTCAAGCTCAAGGGACTGGGTTCGATGTAGGTGCAGTAGTGGGCAATATGGAAGCAAATGGAGTGGGTGGTTTGATGCTCCATTCGCTACTTTATCGCTGAATTCGAGTAGATTCAACGCACGCCTATCAGCACAGAGACACCCTTTTAACTCCAATGCCCATAATCCCCCGTTCAGATCTGCCACCACCGTCTCGGACCAGTCGGATAGCGGGAACGAGGTTGAGATGCTCATTGGTAACCATCCCGTGCGCCTGTGACTGGAGGCGTGGGTCTGAGGCGAATATAGGGAATATGGCCTACGCGAGGCGGATATTGCAAGCCTAAGGATAGTGAAGTTTGAATGTTAGAACGAAGGTGATTGCGCTGTATTATGTCAAGCAGGGCGACTTACAGGATAAGAAATTGTGTTCCATTCGTGCGGATAGGTATGCACCATGGTATATCGCACGGTGTGACGAGAAGGCTTGGAACATCTGGCTTAAGAGATCAAAGATAACACCTCGTGGTTAGTCGTACAGGCATCTTAGTCGTCGCGCGAGTCGTGGCTCGGACAAACACTGTGGAACAAGAAAATTGTACGAACATGACTAACATCGACAAAGCGTCGATCTGGTTAGCTGAGACATGCACAGGTGCATTGCAGCTTGAAAGTCCTTTGCCAACGAGAATGGAAGTGCGGATACAATCTGCTGCCGAAGCGCAGCGTAGAGTGTATTTATTGATTAGTTTCAGCCTATTCGTGATAGTGTGGGCACAGAGAACCATTCAAACCGCTGAATGTGCAGGTAATGCGGCGCTTTTGTGCGTGAGGCTGGTATGAACACGAGTTCAACACACGATCTTGAATCCTGACGATGATGGCATGTACGATTTGACCGTCTCCGTATTGTGCCTAACTATTATTTAACCATTTCTGCATCGCGGAAGATGGCTTCACCTTCTTCATCCGATCTTGCCATGTCAATTACTGTGGATCTCTGGGTGCTAGCCTCACCTGCCGGTATTGTCGCTTTAGTCGTTGGATATTTAATGCTTGACCTCCTTGAGCGGCCACTTGAGGTGAAACATCACGATTCTCGCCATACACCGACGCTTCTCGAAGCGAGAGCTGTGTCCAGTCCGGGGGCATCTCCCAATCGCGCTACCTCCATAACGGACGACTCATGGTGTAGTTTAGAAGCACGGCCACAGTGAGGACGATTGTAAAATTCGCCGGTACAACCGATTATCTGACTCCTGAATAGTGAAATTCGTCAGACAGGTTCTCCGGCCAGGGCATACAGATTCTCAAGGAGCGACTGGTCAGGAAATTGAGAGAGACGCACATGCTGTCGTGTTCCTCCGTTCCGCGGCCCGACCAGTCTATGGAGGGAGTTGTGATGCTGCGCTATGGAGTGGTCTCACGGTTTCGGAAGGTTTACAGGGTGGTGAACACTCGGCCAAGGGATCGTGGCAATGCGCCTGACTCCCTAGCCATTGAGAGGGGCACCAAGTGGACACCATTCTTCAAACCGTTCGAGGTCGAAGAAGAGCGCGAACGAGTTCAACAACCCCTGTTATCTTTAAACCCGTTTCCAGCTCTTAGGTAAGTATAGCTTGGCTCAAACGTCATTTTACTCACCAGAGTCCCGTTTCATGCAGTCCCACATCGGGCGCAACTACCACTAGTACCAAAGTGGAGTCTGATAAACTTCTAGAACGACCTCCTCATTTGCCTGGCCAAACATCTTACTGTTACACATGGGAGGCATTCGCAGCATTGGCTACCGGATGGATCCTGGCGACGGCAACGTTCACACTGTGTGGGAGAGTGAGGATGACCGTCGTAGGATCATAAAGGCTGGAGACTCACCGGACGGCGAGGTACGACAGATTAATGGAGATACGTATGGAAGAGAGCGAGAATATACGGAACAATTAAAGACTGGACCGTTGGAGTATGATATCTACCATGCCCGCATGCTCGTCCAGACTGAAAGTGCACTGCGTGAGTGATCTCTAGAAGAGGTCAACTGCAAAGACCGGTGTACTTCAGTCTGAAGAGCGGGGGGTTTTGGTCATTTCGGAGACGTACTCGACAGCAGAGGTAAGGGACTAGGCCAGATGTTGAGTCGAAGGAAACATTCCGAGTCGCCCTGAGAGCTGTGACCCGGACGCTTGAGTCTCGGGACTGGTAAGTGTGCTGACAGAAGTTGTTGTCCGACCAGATGCAATGGGCGTCAGCATATAGAACGTTGAACCAGGCTGACGATGGAGTAGCAAGAGTACGTAGAGTGTTTGGGAGATTCGTGGTGTTGAAGTCGAAAGCTTGGCGGTATGACGCTGGTAGCAAGGCTGAAACGGGGTGACGATGATCAGAGTACGTAAGCAGCGTGGTATGATTTCACCCTAGAGCTACAAAACCTGCAGGCTCCTACCCAGCACTCCCTGGCGTCGTCCAATCTCACCAAAGTAGGTTATTCTTTATCTCAGTAGAATTATCATCGCTTAGACTGCAGTTACACGTACTGTGTCTTGAAATACTCGTACACCACCGTAGCATACCCAATGTGTTGTGGGAAGGTCTCAAAGATCGTCAACTGCACCCACCACATCGTTTATCAGCGTTCAGCTTCCTCCCAGGCAGCCGTCGAGCTTCGCTCGGTCGCTGTTAGCAGAACGATACTGTAGGTAGAGTCTCGAATGTGATGTCGTTTCAAAGCGTGCCGTCCTCGATAGCAATCTCTGTCAAGTTGACGGGCGGGTCTTGTAGGCATAAGTAGATGTTTGTGATGTATGGCTGTGGCGTCGCATAAGAGAATGAGATAAAGGATGAGCATGCCAATAGATAAACAGCAGTGTGAGAAGGGCGTGACGTACGACGTAGGTTCTGTGTAACTCTCTCCAATGAGGTGCCATCGTCGAGTCATGAGCGCAGGAAGGCTTTGACCAGCGTGGAGAGGAAGCCGAACTAGACGAGATTATTGTGGACAGGAACTTCAGAAGTAACGTAGAGAATTGGTGAGCTGAATGCGGACTCACATAGTCGATGCCCATCTGATCTTTGTCGGGGATTACATGAATAACAGTGCATCAATGAGAAATCAAGGACTGAAAGGTGAGACGGACTGAATCCGCCCTGTACTGTGCCAAGCCCGACACCGCTAGTGACTCGGGAACATCAGTGGTTGAGACATGCACAATATGAGAAAGAGCACAGAACGTACACAGGCTGGTCGATCCAGACATGATCCGCGGGTTTGTTCCAGCCATGTGTATTCGGGGACCGGTTGTCTGCGACATGAAGGGGGGCTTTCTATGATGGATGGCTATGCGCATGGGTAACTTCGTTCGTATCGTAACGAATTGAGTTGAGTGGACATGCTTCGAATAAAAACCTCAACATACTCGATGAGCACGGGCTGCGTCATCGTCGTGAGTCTACATGCACCTTAATACCAAAATCATATGGCACTTACCCTCCATTCAATCAGAGACAGCACGGCTCCGTACTACCAGTGAACGGCTCGTGCTCCTTCTCGAATCCCCAGGCAAAGAGTGTGTCGTTTGGCTGGTTGAGCCTTCAAGCATACATTCTGGAGAACTTGGAAGTCTGTATGGGGTTGGACGGCGTCAGTGTTGAGCCTGGTACTAATTCGTCGGAGCAACGTCGGAGCGAATACTTTATAGCGGTACCAACAGTCGGATCACGAACATCTACGGCCAAATTGAATGCCGGTGACCGTCATCATTGTAATTTCTAGTTGACATCCAGGCTCCTATCCAACCACCCTGGCGTCGTCAGTCTCAGACGTCGGGTTATGCTTAATCCCAGTAGAGTTACTTAATGTATCCTGGCCTTCGGATTGTTCCGTCAAATTATGATTCCGATTGATGGGCACACTGTAAATTCTAAACGCCGCCCAACTTCAAACCCAGCAACCAAACCTTAACTCATTATCGACGACGCCAGATAATGAGTTAAGGTTTTAACTGGGATTGAATATTTGTCGGCGCTGTAAATACATAGTGGTACCATCAGTCGGAATACCAAAATCACGGAGAGTTCCGATCATCTCAAAGCATGTAATACGTCTACTGAGACTTAGAATAACCCGACGTCTGAGACTGACGACGCCAGGGAGTGCTGGGTAGGAGCCTGGTTGACATCACCCTCGCTCCAACCACTTCAAATCTTCGCTCGTCGACTGTTGCGCCACTCTTAAGTAACATGGCAAAACGCCAGCAGCCATCGACAAGGGTTTCCCATACACCACCGACCTGCTCCCGGTTGGAGATAGGTATACAACTCTCGCTCCTATCTCAGGTTCTTGTCATAACTCATGGCAACCTTGTCACAGGTGTTCAGTCATACGCATGCTCGGACGAGTTTTGGGAACGAAACAAGCTTCGTCTACCGTCATTCTGCATTGGCTGCCTGTCTGATAGAGTGGAGGATGAGTGTCGGTTTGAAGGTACGAACAGCAGTCCTATATGACAGCTTTCGCTTTGTCGTGATGCTCAGCGCAGGTTTTCGAATCCTCAAGCACACATCTCAAGGCGTAGTCGAAGAAAATGGATTCTTCAAGGGCAATCAAGAGCCTGAGAGCTTCCCCTATCACAATCATGACGTGAGCCGTTGTACAACGGCGGATATTGCCTCGATCCGCGTAAGTCTGGAACGTCTCAACCGTTATTTACGCAGCCTTGCTAATAGCCTGCACCAAAGCACAAAGTTGCTTGCGCGCTGCTTCCCATGCTGAAGAAGGAAGCATCCGTAGTTGACTCAAGCGACTTTTTTTGGAAGTACTCGGAGTTTGATCAGCTGGTCTCTTGTGGTAGGCAGAGACATCATGATCAGAGGTTCCCACGCAATATTCACTTGTGTTTTAGACTCGTGTGGACTCTACATACTCTTCTCAACTTACTTTTGTCGGCACTGTGGTCAGGAACTATGCACAGACTGCCTTCCGCGGGCCGGCAGTACGTCACGGATCTCAGTCAATTGTGTATTAGGCTGACCACGGATTCCTGCAGATGAAAGTGAATTGCCTGCAAACTGCCCCCATGCCTTTATACCCGTATGTCGTAAACCTAAAGAGGAGCTGTCGTCCATTTTGCGAACCATTCAGGAGACCTGCTCTGCTAGCGAGTCCCCTTCTCCGCCGAAGACTTCTTCATCCGTATCGTTGAAAATGGCGGCCTGGAATGAATATAACACAGTTCCCGAGCTCGACTCGAGTGACGAAACAGCTTTCCGATATCTGTTTAGTAGGCGCATCCCCATGCTCATAAATGTCTCGATGATAGTGGGCAATTGGAGCCCTGCTTATTGGCGTACTCGCCATGGGCACATGGAGGTGACTGTCGACATTGTCCCCCAACGGGGAGCCGCTCGTACAAAAGAAATGAGGCTTGAAGAATTCTTGAACATGTTTGAGAATACAGAGAGAAAGGACGCAGTAAAATTATCAGTAAGTCTTTGCTAACTACGATAGTCGCTTGTTGAACCATTTTCAGAACTTCCCGAATAATGCGGACTTCTATACTGCACTCCCCGATGAATGGCAACCGTTTCTCGAGACAATCCCGTTTTCTGATATCACCGGGCCCCGTGCAGTGTGGAATCTGGCATCTCACTATCCTTTGGGTATCCAAGGGCACAGATCTTTCAGACCTGATTTTGGTAAGCTTGTTCTGAGGTATGATTAGCCTTAGGAAAGTTGATAAGATACACAACAGGTCCGAAGGTCTACTTTTCCACTCCGAATCTCACTCGTGATTCGGCAAAGAAGGGATCCACCAGACTTCATTCGGACGTTTCCGATGCGCTAAACATATGTGTTTATGGAGACCAGGGAGCATCGTGGGTAGTTATTCATCATGAAGATCGTGCAAAGTTACGCTCTTGCCTGGAAAACATGTTTCGCCATGGGGGGAACATGGACATTAGATACGATGGCGACCTACTCCACGAGCAGCGCGTGTTCTTGGAGAAACATCATATTCAGACATTACGTGATGCAGGAGTCCGTGTCTACGAATTCCTCCAGGCCGTTGGTCAGGCCGTCTGTGTCCCAGCGGGCTGGCCCCACCAGGTAAGGCTTGCGTGACATGAACGTATCAAGTACCTACTGAAGATTGTATTTAGGTGGATAATCGTGGTAGCTGCATCAAGCTGGCTACAGATTGGGTACATGTCGATTCCATTGGTCTCTGCCAAGAACTACTGCCCGAGATGATGGAGCAGCTCCATGTTGACAAGATTCAAATCCCTCAGCTGTTATGGCATGCGTGGCATTCATTGTCTGAGATGTACTTACAATCCACCACCCGCGACAGTCAAAAGGAGCAACTAATACGTAGCATACGTCGCAAGAACCCTGCCACTATTTCTATGAAGAATAAGAAGAAACCCGGGAAAACCGATGGCACCCTCTACTGCCCTCACGTGGATTGCCAGCAAGTCGTGAAACATCGAAAAGTCTTTGACAGGAACGGACTCATCTGTCATCTGTATGTGCTGTTCTGCGATGACATACATGCTTATTATATTGATTTATTTGAATAGTGAAAATGGCCATGGTATCTTATTCGATGATCGGAAGCGGCTTCTGCGCGACGAAATCCAGGACTCTGATTGGGAGGAGCGCATACGCACAGGGATAGTTGCCGCGGAGTTGAGGAAGTCAGAAAGAGGTGGCTGACAGACAAGGGGTTTATGCTTGTACGCGCCGACAAAGAATACATACTGCACAATATATCACTTCGGAAATATCTGTTTGACTATCCAATCTGAAGCTGCGCAACGGTTTTGCATCACTGAGCAATCAATACTCTCTAAGTAAGCCCATCAGCAACTTGCGATTCAGCTCGAGTTTGATACTCGACTCGTTTTCCGAGCGTGCTGTCATCTTGAATGTACCTTCTTTACGGGCTCGTGAAACTGAGTTGATCCAATCCGAGAAACTGGACCAACCACCCGCAAAGCACCGCATAACATGCTCCTACATCAGCGCAACTCGTCGGTGAGCCCATACTCCACGTTTTGAGATACAGATATAGATCGGAATCTCCTCAAGCTGCTGTACACGATTTCCTTCGGCATCACGGATGATTTTATCTGGATAAAACAAAGCATTGCATCTGCTGCAGTTTGCAACGCAAAGCTCTACCCGCGACCATTGAAGATTCTCGTCAAGAAGAGTAACAGTATTTATACCCCTTTCTTTGTCCAACGGAAGGGTACGACGCTGAACGTTTTCTCCGCAGCGGAGTGAATATCAAGTGCGGCAGAAGCAGGAGGCTTCCAAAAGAAATCGGGGACGGTTGTGGATTGCTGCACTGCAGCTTGGGTCCCGGTAGCGTTGGCCTCAGCAGGTTTGGAAAAGAAGGATAGATTACAAGCCGGAGTGAAGGGAGCACTAGATTGCGTGGCCGCTGCAGGCGTGTAGGCAGGTTTAGCAAAGGAGAACGGATTGAGGGCTGGAAGGGGAGGTGGGGCTGACCACACCACGACGTTAGGCTGCTCGGTGGTCTGCGCTGGAGCGAATGTCAACGAGAAGGGTGCCATAGAAGGCTTCATCGCTTCCTGTGCCCTTTCAGGGGAAAAAGGGATAGTCAAAGCCGGTAAATCCGATGTCGATAGTTTGGCCGTTGCAGGAGTGTCGATTTTTGAATCAACCGGTATGGTGAAAGAGATCCGGTTTGTAGAGGTTGTGGCAGGTGCGTTGGCGAAAGCCGCAGGGGGCTGTTGGGAGGGGCCTGATCCGTTGCCCAGGAGCAGAGTCGGGGTAGATTCCAGAAGCGCACCCGTTTGCCTCTTCATGGCGTTGACAGGCTCTTCCTTCTTCGACAGATGTGCCAGCGACAATGCTTCACGTTCCTGTTTCTCCCACTTAGAGAAGGTTCGAGTAGCACGAAGGTTCGAATTGCCTACTAGGTCGACCGGACCAATCGACTGGATGGCCGAGACACGCCGGATCGGAAAACTGTTGACAGGGTTGACCCGTGTACCATTGGGTGTCAAGGACTGCTTGAGGTTCCTGCCATTGGGCGCAATCACATTCTTAGCGGAAGAAGAAGGGTAAAGCAAGGCTTTGCCCTTAGTAGGCGACTTTAAGTAGCCATTAGGTGTACTGATATGGACATAATGAGATAATAGCGTACCGAAACCTCAGAGGAGCTGTTCACATCTGAATTACACGCGGAGCTTGAGATAGGAGGCTCCCAGATCTCTTGCCGTTCCTTTGCAAGCGTGTGCTCCTCCTCAGTGAGCCATTCCTGAACATATACCTCATAGCCAACACTCCGATCCGGATGCACAGAGTCCTTCGGCTACAACACAGGCAAAATTAGTGAAATTCCTAGACCAAGGTTGCAAAAGGATCTCACCATGTGAAATGCCTGCTGAAGGCTCCTAACATTCGCGCGACGCAGACGCTGGCCGTTGGGGCCCACCTTGTACCAAATACCACCAGACTGCCATTCCTCGCCAATCGATGGTCCTTCACACAGAGCGAATCTGACCCGCTTTCCCCGGATATGTCTCGCCGCAACTTGGGCTGGGGAGTCCGACCCACTGTCTGTGGAGCTGACCTCACGTCCACGCTTTCTACCACCAGCATGTCCATCAGCAGCTGCAGTTGAGCCTGCTTCTGCAAGATGGAGTTTCTGCCTGCGCACGGTCGCAGCCGACATAAAGCCACGCTCAATAGAATTCTGGCGTGCACGTTTATTGCTACGATCACCATGCTTCGTCTCAAAGCCTTCACCTGAATCTGCATCGGCTGTACGTTTTGGCCCTCGAGCCACCGGCGGCGTTGATGCATGACCTGCGTCCACTTCCATGTAAATATCCGAAGCTGCCTCATCCCAATCAACGGGCTACTCACCATTCACTGAATTAACGTATCGGCGAAGATCCGCTGCCCCTGTGGGTGCGGTTCTACTGTCAACCTGCTGTCCTTTTGGCAAGCCTCAAGAACCAGAATGAGGATGGCGCATGGCACTTGACTAAGGAACTCACCGGCGGCGGCTCGTCGCTGTCTCTTGATATGTTGTTGAGGTGCAGTTTGTGAGCCAGAAGAGGCGTCATTGTTTACCGATGATGGGGTTGGCCCTCGAGCCACAGGCGGTGTTGATCCATCACCTGCATCCACTTCCATGTAAATATCAGACGCTGCCTCATCCCAATCAAAGGGCTACTCACCATTTAATGAATTGACATACAGACGAAGATCCGCTGCCCCTGTGGGCGCGGTTCTATCGGGAATACGCTGTGATTCTACGTAGCTAGGACTTCTTGATGGGACAAATATTACACCATTGTCAACCTGCTGTCCTTTTGGCAAGCCTGGAGAACCAGAATGAGGATCGCGGATTGAATTTGACGCAGGAACTCACCGGTAGCGGCTCGTCGTTGTCTCTGGATATGTCGTTGAGGCGCAGTTTGTGAGCCATAGGAGGCGCCATTGTGTACCGATGACGGGAAGCTTTTTTTGGAGCCTTGTTTCAGGTGCGCCCCCCTAGCCGCAGCAAATGCTACGGCGAATGGCCTGCAGTCGTCACTGTGCGCCCTAGAATCAGTGAAACTGACGGAAAATGCCGCTGTTTCCGGGGCGCTTGGTGATATTTCGGTCAATAATCAGTGAAGTCGATTTTCAGTGAAATCACCAGTGAATCTCACCGACTCCCGCTCACTGACTTCGACAGTCAACTTTACGGTTATTACATAGCGCTTTTCCTTCAAGGTCATCATCGTCTGCCCTAAACTGTTTCTCTGTGCGAGGATGCCAGCGCCTGCTTACCCGGAAATTTTCGACGACAACCTTCAACTACCACATACATTCCCCAGCTATTCCACCCGTCCTTTCCGTTCAAACATGCCATGAATATATCAGGGATACTTCCGCAGGCTCATATGGAATAGTAACTTGTAAGGTGAGTCTTCTGTGCGATGCAACTGCGATGCAGCCAGCACTCGAGCTGAATAACCTCCCAACGTATCCATTGACTGTCGCCGGTCGGGCTACAGCCCATTCATTATAGGCACTGTGACTCCCAGATATCCATCTGGAGGGGTTGAAATCGTGGGTGGCCTGCTTCTGACAACGATGCAGCAACTGCGCACTGCCGCATCGAGGTCAGAATCGTGGTCTCCGTGCGGCTATGCGCTCAACTCCTACATAGTGGGAACGGGAGGTGCTAATCTCGCTCACAAGTTTGAATTTGATATGTGAGCAGTCCATGTTTACAAACTCTGTAACTGATCATTGCTCTTATACCAGGGGCAGCGTTGGGACCCTCTGGACCGGTACGTCTCGACTTTTGAGATGCGTCGACGTACTGCCCAGATTGATGTGTAGATGGTATAGGTATGGCACCCCCCGAGCAGGATGAACACATTGTGTTGTGACGGGTGGTACGTACATGGTCATTTTTCATTGTAATATTGATATTGCCATAGCTTTCAGGAGGAGCAGCGGCAGTCCGTAGATACCTTAGGCTCTGATGTATCTAGAGCATAGCGCCATAGTGAATATAAACGTGTTTTCTTCCAGTATGCAGAGTGGCTGAGCTCATAAAAGTGATATATTCACTGTATAATGTGGGGGAGCATCACTGACTATGTCAGTGGATTTCACGGACATATATTCGGTGCATTTTGCTGTTATACACCGTGAACAACGCTACGCGCATGAGGCGCTCATGTCAGTGAAACCTTTCATTTAAAAGGTTCCGTTAACCGTTTTCGAGACAGTCAACTTTACTCAGGTGCGTCGGTGAACTTCACTCATTTTCTCCGTTAGTCGCACTGTCACTTTCAGCGAGATTCACTCAATGGTTTTCAGTCAACTTGACTGACATTCGGGCGCACAGTGCGTGATCTGGGATGCCATATCGTCTACGGAGATTTCTGGAGAGAGAAGGCGAGACGATGAGGTCTACAGCCTGAGGGTGCATGCCATACAGCAAAAACTTACTTGCGATATTTCTTGTCCCTGAGTTGAGTATAGAATGTGCGTAGGAAGGATAAGGTCAGGCCCAATGAAACAGTGATGAGAATATAGTACAGCAAATCAGAAAAGGCCAAGCCCTCCCAGGTCTCGTGTGCACCGTGTTGAGCGCCGTGTGGTTGTCCGCTGAGGATTTTTGAGGTGTCCTCCATGTTCAAGTTGTGCTATGCAGCGGTGTAGGAGAGAAAGATGACCTCGCGTCGTGACGGCGCAGGCCATATAACTAGCGGAGTTTGTAAAGCCATGATAGACGTTCATATCCGGTTTTTGGAGCTACTGCCGATTTCAAAACGACAGGCCCGTAACTATAAAAATCGCTGGCGGAGGTCGCCCAGGTGGGCGGTGGGATGAAAGAATACTGATTACAGCCTCGTTCCCATTAGCTAGGGAGTGGAGAAGAGAACCAGACGCGTTCTAGCAATGTTCTACCATGTGTGGTCGAAGAAGGGGGCGATTGTTCTAAATCTGACTGTAAACCAGTAAGTGCGATGGTTCGGTAGGGCTACCTCTACCACAAGCCGTTTCTTTGATTACACTCTGTGTATAAACCTAGCCGTATGTAAGCACAGTGATATTGTAGTGGATCGTGGTAATGTCAAAGCCTACCAGTTTATAAGCGGCAGTGTTTGGAAAGGTTGGACGAACCTGCAACTTGAGCCAAACTTGAGCATGCGCAGGCCCATCAGGAAACTCACTTCTGCGCCGTAGCGCCTGGGTTGCTACGTAGTGTCTGTAATTTGGCTCACGCACTAGAGGCTACCGTAACGTTTATAGGATCCAGTAGACATCGAAATATACGATAACTGACATATATTTCATCCTCTACCATGATGTACTGTAGCGGGCATGGTTATAAAAGAAATTATATAGCACTCATTCTGCCAGTGGGAACCGGTGAAGTATTCAGGTTATGGGCCGCTACTGGCAGCGGAGGTTGCGAACTTGAGTCGCCGACGAAGCCGTTGATGATCGGAAGGTACAACCTATACAGATACACCAGCAAAAAGGAGTGTTCGGGAGTTTGGAAAAACGGGGATGTCGCGAACCCCGTATCGAGCGGTGGCTTTCGCTGAGACGAGTCTCAGGCTGGTGGAGGGCTGCAACGTTAGCATCGTCGTTAGATTTGCGTAATATGTACTTGATACATACATGAAGGATCCTTATGCCGCTACAGGAAAATGTGGGATGGCTTCGCTCAGTTCTCCAGCGGTGGTGATAGCCTGAGTGGAGCGGATTCTGCAGCCCAGTGCCAGCATGGAGAGTTCGTATACGTAGATAGGCCGCAGGACGTACTGAATGTCTTGCAATACTGACACCGCAGGTGTCGGGGAATATTCTATTAAATTCACTAGTGTGAGCATTGCGGCTGGTGTAGTTACTCACCTCGATTGGTTACAACACTGCTTCTTGTGTTCCGTCGCCTTCAATACTGCATTCTGCGTTTGCGCCTAGCATTTCCTAGGCCTTTGCTGTGATCGCTCGCCGAAATTAGCAAGATCTCGCGCTTTCTGACTCATCCTAGCGTGAGTCGAGATTCAATGACGTGGATGGTAATTGACAGGAGTTCAAAATATCACCGTATATACTACAGCGGTAAGCCTAGAGAGTGCACTCGAGGAAGTAAATAGTGAGCCACGCAGTCAGTGAGTTTTGCCGTTTGCGAAACGCTTGTCGCGCGCGCGTTTTCACCACCTTTTTGGAAATCTAACCCTAGCGTCGGGTTACCACGACCTCAAACTTGTGTACCAATTTCCTCCTCAACCACTCTATCTATCCTCGTAATTCTTAGTGATTCTGAACCGCATAAAGGAGCTCTATTGCAACGTCCAAGTCTTTTTAGGTCCGCCCCATTTGTTCTCAGGGAGTGAGAAGGCCACTTCGAAGGTCGCCTCCAACGACTGCGACGACGACCACGACACGGAGAAGCCGCGGGGGTTCTCGTAGCTGCGCAGAAGGGATGGGGTAGTATGGGCCTAGTGCGTAGGCTATACAACGGTGCGTGCTCATCACTAGATGTGTGTTCATGGACCTGACCTCCGCCACGCTATCAGGCTTGCACTCGTGTTCCATCTGGCTGGTGCAATTCGATCGTTCGACGCGTATATACGGCTCAGTTGCATGTGTGTATATGTACTGAAGCACACTGCATGGATGTCTTTCATCTCCGCAAGTTGTTCTCGCTCTGCTTGTGGAGAGCCCTTAGCGATGACTTTTTGCCGTCATATGCCCTTACATGCATCTGACTACCATCCACTGAGTGGGTACCTGTCTAGTACGTTCTATTATTACTATCTGAGCTTGATATTCTGTGCGTTGTGTGATATTTCAAGCTGTGTGAAGCTATGCAAGGTACTACACTGTATCAAATGCTCATTTCTCAAAGGTTGCTGCGAAACTTGAGGTTAGAATACGACCGCGGAGTAATCAATCCATCTGGAACACGGTTGAGAATAAGAGTACGCGCAGAAATAAATGGCATTGCCGTGGTAGGGGAAGTGTCCTCAATTATTGGCCTGCCCGTGTCGGCTCTGGTGGGAGGAGACGGAAATCGTATAGAGGATGATTGAAGGATAGCATGTCGCCCATCCTACGTACATATGAGCACTTCTAATATGTAGAGTCTTAGTTCCCAAAGCTTCTGTCGCTGGGGGAGTTGGGGAAAGCGAAACAGGTCGGCACCCTGAGTAGCGGCAAGCGGACCACGAGTGACCTGCCGAAGATGCAGAAGATATGTATAACGCACTTCAAAATACACAGACACAGTCGGATAGCCTACAGCAGACCGTCTAGTGGTAGAATTCTCGAGAATATATCGAGGATGCGTGCAAGCCTGATGGCATGAGGAAGGTCAGGTCAATGGACACACATGTAGTAATGAACACGCACCGTTACATAGCCTACGCACTAGACACACACTATCCCATCCCACATATACAGTTACAGGAGCCCCCGCAACTTCTTCGTGTCGCCGTCGTCGTCACAGTCGTCGGAAGCGACCTTCGAGGTGGCCTTCTCACTCACTGGGAACCATTGGGGCTGGCCGGGGATGACTTGTACGTTGCATTAGAGCTCGTTTTCGCCAGTCAGAATCACCAGGAATTAGACGATTGCGTGCAGTGGTTGAGGAGGAAAGTGGTATACAAGTTTAAGGTCGACGTGACCCGAGGCTAGGGTTAGCTTTCCAAAAAGGAGGTGAACTCGCGCGAACGACAAGCGCCATGAAAACGGCAATAATCAAATATCGCAGACGCTCTCATCGTCCCTCCACACCGTAACTACTCACTCTCACACACCTTCATCCATCTCAACCCCCCTTGCAAGTTTTGACATCACGCACAATGTAACGGTCTCCTCAACACGTATCTTGCCAGCCAGCCAATCCGAAACGGTATGTACAACTCAAACCGCAATGACCTCACTCTAACGTACAGTTGAAACGCAGCTCGCAAAGATGTTCCCACTACACAATAAACATTCGATAATAGTCAACTTTACCTCTTTCGCAGAGTGCTCGACACGTCAACGCCACTCAAATTTGCTCGCGTCTTATCGCCGTGGCCTCCATTTTTCCCCTTGCCTCAACGCCCTCTTCGACTCAAACACCACTCTCATCACCATCTTACTGGCCGTTGTCTTTGGGTACATCGTTTGTGGCTGGCGGGGGCCGTCTGATCTCACGAAGAAGAAGGAGAAGGTGGCGAGCGGGTTGGGAGTACTGGGGAGGGGGAGGAGAAGAGACTGGGAGGATGAGAGGAGGAAGTGGTCAAGTCGGGCGTCGAGGTTCATTTGCCCGACGTTCCCCCATCGGCTTCTTCGACACCTTCAAAGACGCACTCATGTCCTTTTGTTTGTTGTTTGATTTATGAACACGCAGAGTCAGACGATAGCTTGGACGAAAATGAAACCAACGAGAACGGCGAGGAGCAAGACCAGGAGCAAGACACGAGAAAGAAGAAGAAACTTATGCGGAGACGCAGGGGTAAGAGGAAGCCTAAGGCTATTGTCGTCAACAGCAATCGTGGTGGTGAGAAGAAGGATGGTGGGAGTGGGAGTGGGATGAAAGGGAGCGGGAGTGGGATGAAAGGGAGCGGGAGTGGGATTGTGTTGGCGACGCCGAAGGTTGTTACGCTGAGTGCGTCGTTGGTCGTTTCTGAGGATATCCTTGGTGAGTGGTGTATTCGGTAGTTAGGCTTGACAATGCTGATAGCAAATGTAGGCTTCAGCTTACACGGCACCGTCATCTTCAAAGGCTCCCTCCAACACCGCGCTGTCGCCGTCAAACGCCTTCTCCGCGACTTCGTCACCCTCGCCTCCCGTGAAGTCTCTGTCCTCCAAGGATCAGATGACCACCCCAACATCATCCGCTACCACTACCAAGAATCCCACGTCACCTTCCTTTACATCGCACTCGAGCTCTGTCCTGCCTCCCTTGCCGATGTGATTGAGCGGCCGGCCGGACCAGTATGGGGAGATTATAATTACCCCAAAGGCGTATACGTCCCCGATCTCTGCGTCTCCGACGCGTGCGCTCTCGATAGAGCCGACTATGCCCTCTCTCGTGGTACCACCAACCATCGAGTGAGCGGTCGCTTTGTCCTCCTGCGTACACGGCTTTTTCTCTTCCTCCTGCTGCCCCACCTCCACCAGCTCCTACTCCTCCCACGCCAGCCCCCTCAACACCAGGCAACATCCCCCTCCACTCCCCCAACACCTAAACCAGGCGGCAACCCACCCCATTGTGATGGCCATTTCTTCGCTTGATGCCCGCAACACCCGGAATCGTCAATACCACTCTCGCCTCAGTGAACTTGGATGCGACGCAGAAGGGCACGATGAGTAGTAGGGAGTCTACGATCGAAGGTACGTAACCTGACCCCGATCAACCAAAACGGTTACCGATATCGATATCACTCTCGCTCGGACACTCACGCGATCACGTCTCTGCCTTCCACAATGTCCCATCGCACTATGGACGGAGCTCATGTTGAAAAGAATGTCCCAATGGTGGCGGACAGGCGTATAGAAGATGAACCGGCATCGCACGACCGTCAAGTGAAAGGTAGGGCCCGTTCCATTACTCTACAGTGTAGGACCGATCCTCTGCCCACCACGTCGAGATTGGTGTGCACATCGTCCTGTTTTGGTAAACATAAATCGCGACCATCTCGATGCCACTGGCCACTGAGAATGATGGTCTGGTCGAGAGTGTTGTTATACTATGGTTCTCATTGTCAAACACCCCCACGTAACGCGTAAAGGGCGGTCAGCTCAGCATGCTCGTGACCAGCGTCTATATATACCTCGTACCTCATCGATCATCTGCCTGATCAATTATATCAAGGACAGCCATCATGAGTTTGCCATAACAAAAGCGCATACGAAGGGAGAGACTCGAGCTTGAACTACAGCGAGCGATGATAGATAACAACTAAAGACCACAGCGTGATATACATACACAAATCATACAGCGCTAGCTAGCTCAGGCCTCCTTTGTTTCTGTAATTCTTCTGCCATAAGGCGGCTGTTCTGTCCTCTGACGTCCATTTTTGCCACATGTTTGGACAGGTCCAACTCGAGCTCCCTCGTTGCGAGACCGTTTACTGACTCATCTTTCTCAGTCTCCTGCTCCAGGTCCTCATTGATCGAAGTGATGTGTTTTACGTCAGATCGATCAGTCTTCGGTAACTTTTGGCGCTCTTCCATGACGCTACGTGTAACCTTCGAGCTTGTGAACAAGAGCAAG
>JAXQKB010000240.1:0-24407 GCA_037042295.1 Irpex sp. Y119-03 | reverse complement strand
TGATAGTCAGCCTAATTCGTTGCTTTCATGATGCACCGTACTCGTGTCGTTATGACTTGATGTCAAACACTTTTGACACGCGACAACGTTGAATACTCAATATTGCAGGCATCAATATAGAATGCCAGCATGGAGCCAACACCAAGTACCCAAAGGTGTTCAGCAAGCGTAGAGAATGAACACTGAGGCTGACATGAGTGAGACACAGCAGAAGCTAAAAAAGCAAACAAAACATGATCAGTCCGGCAGAATGCCAAGGGACACAAAGGAGAGAGAGGGAAATACATACAATAGAACACGCTGGACAAAGCAAAGAGCAAAAGCAGGGAGGTAGTGGCTAGTACAGAGTTACAGCAAATGTGAAGAGAAACAGACAGGAGAGGAGCAAGTGCCCTGTCAACAGGGGCGCGTGAGCAGAGCAGGTAAGGGGGCATTACACGAAGTGGGGAGCAAAGTGTCGGGCACAAGGGACTCAGATGACGAAGGCATGATTATGCAGATTGTGAAATACAAAAGGGCGTCAAAGTCCGCGGTCCAAGAAAAAAACTAAAAAGGACCACGTAAGCAAAGATCAAGGGTGAGAGCAAGAAACAGAAACCAACCACAGAGTACAGTGGCAAAGGCCCATGTGAAGAATACACTTGAATGGGTACATGTGATGGTGACACGCAGAAGGAGAAAGCACAGGCCCGTCGACAGGTTGAGCCGAAGGAGGTGGGGCAGAGGACACAGGAAAGAGAGGGGAGGCAGGCAGGAGAAGAGGACGTGCAGAAAGGAACGACGGTAACCACAGACACTACGTGAAGACAGCAGCTGGCGGAAAAGGCAATTCACGGAGGACAGATGGAAGAGCAAATCGGAGGGCGAGTTTATCTCGCACTCCAGACCAATAAGGGGGCTCCTTTGTCTTGTTAATAGCAGACGCCTGCACCCCTTATAATAGGGACTGGCTGTTACCTGCGACTTTGTCATGGGCAAGAAAGACAGCACTGTACAGTGAAATGATGAACGATAATGCTGAGATGCAAGCTTCGAGGTCATTAGAGTGCGTGCGGAAAAGTTGGTACATGAGTCTGATGCAGAAAATGAAAGGAGAAGCACGACAACCCCATTGTCATGCATGTGAAGAATCGCAACACCTGCGAAGACAGCTGAGACGAAACAGAAACCCGCAGCGAAGAGTAAAGCGAACATGTGACCGTGAACGAATACATATCTAAAAGAGTCAGTTCCTGCATTTGGACAGGTCTCCAGGAAAGGCAACTCCGGGGAGCGAGCTGCCTTATAATAGGGATACCAGTACTTATTTCCAACTCAATACTGTACTTTATTGTGCATAGCGGATGGTCACACGTCACATCCGCTCCATCCTCGCTGCTAAAGTCCGAACATCCGCTTGTGACAACCGTAGTGAATATATTTCGATTTTTGTTCGATTTTTCCCGCCCCTGCGGGGCACATATCCCATCCTCAACTTAGCGGTGTCACAAAACCTTTGTAGCCCATCCGCTCGTCTGCTACGAAAGTTTTTGTCACACGTCACAACCCCATCCCCTCTGTGCATTAAAGTACAGTACCAATAGCTTTATTATTATTGCTTTAACTGATCAGGATATTCGATAAATCCTTATTGAGTGTCCATCACAAGTGTTTACTGCCCCACATGTGATTGTCACACTGTGACAAGAGCAGTCCATAGTGTACTGGATCTATCTTAAGACTTCCTTGTGGGGAGGAGAAAGGAGGAAGCAAGGGGAGCTGTGTTTGTTCACCCTTATCTTATCACTCAGCTATTTTGTCCTTGGTATAGCCACCTACCTGGTCAATAGTCAGAAATATGAGCTTATAATATAACCTCTTGCTATGGCTGAGATCCGGGGACTGAGAAGATGAGCACAAACTCATGGAATGCACAGTGAGCACAGAATGGAATGCACCCTGGGGCCTGAAGCAACACAGTGTGTGCATGCACTACAAGAAGAAAGTCCGTCTGGTCGTCTCGAGCTCCGGCTACAAGGATACGAAAGTTAGCTGGATGGTCTGATGGAACGATGAATGTTAGTCACGCACCTTCCACATCCAGACATATTCATCTTCCTTCGGAGGAACGACCTTCTTCGGCTGTTCCTCCTGCTCGCCCGCATCCTCTCCTTCCAGCATAACGTCATCTTCCACATCAGCTTGTGATGGCTGCTCCACCTCCTTATCTACCTTCTTCTCCTCTGCCGCTTTCTCCTCTTCGAACGTATCAAACTCCAGGTCCTTGCTGATCTCGCCGAGGTTCTTGACCGCAGGCAAGCCTTTTCTGAGCGACCGAAGCTTCAACGTGAACCGTGGGCCAATCTCTTGTAGTTGTACTTTCTCTGCGGAGCGGAATGCATATCTGGATTACGTATAACACAATGTATCGTCAATACGCACCACAACACTCGCGCTGATGCAAAAGCAATGGATAGGAAAAGGAAGCGCGAAGACGTACCGATGCCGTCTGAAGAATAGGAAGTCGCGTTGGTTGTGAAGGGTGACGACTTGTCTGCCTTGGAACTCCGGCATAGGTGGGAAGAGCGTTTGGAACATCCGGCCGACTGTGTGTCCAAGGCGGGTGACGAAGCCGTTGAGAACGAGTTCGGGGAAGTGGGCAGTAGGGCGGGCGTGACCCTACCGGACGAGAAAGAGTTAACGAGCATGAGCAAGTTGCGAGAAAGAGGAGTAGTGCGGGACTCACTGAGATCTTTTTTATTGGCTCGATGGAGGTGAGTTTGAAGTAGGCGGTGGGGCCGTAGGGGAGGTATACAACCGTCATCGCATCTGTACCAAAACCATCAAGTACCACGCGAAGTAGAATAGTGATGATTTACACTTACTAGGTTTTTTCATATCCTCATTAACGACCACCAGATGCGTATACTCCCTGCCCGCCGCCCACCCCGCGATCCTCCCCATCTCATATCCCTTCCCCTTCTTCCTTCTAATCAGCTCTGCCCCAGGGAACACACTAACCAACTCCTCGCAGAACTCGTACGTCACCTTCGTAGCCTTTTGCGACGTCGTGACGAGGACTTTCGGAGGGATGGTGGGGTCGACGTCGCCGGAGAAGTATGAAGCGAAGGGGTCCGCGGAGATATCGGCAGCGGATTCGTCTGTGGGTTGGTTGTTAGGGTCAAGTGAGGCGTTAGCGTCGTTGTTGGTGGTTGATTTTGAGGATGAGGCAGTTGGCTGGGATGTGGAGGCATCTTCGGGTGCGGAGGAGGGGTTTGCGGTGAGCATCGAGGGGTCGTATTCGCGCATGTTGTCCAGAGTCTTGGGCACATTCTCCAATTGTCGTCTCTACAGCAACATCATCTACAAGTGAGCCAGTTATATATACAATGTATTCGAATGCGCGCACCTTCTTCGCAGCAGGGTCATCCGCCTCTGCTTTCGCCTGAGCGAGGCGTTTCTGCAGTTTCGACTGGCTCTTCTGCTTCTTCAACTTCCTCGCGATCTCCTCTCGCTTCATCTTGTTCTTGATCGTCGACGGCTCAAATCTACTTGTCGGCATCTTGGATATACTATCTTTTGCGTTGAGAAGGTAGGTGGAAGGGTCTGAGACGGGTGTGGCAGAAGAAATAATTGCGCGCTAAACTTCAGCATTTCTGCGTTTCCCTCCACGTGGCCACACAGATCTCGATCTCACGTATAATCTCAGGCTTTCTCTCGACCTTGCTGGACAACTCAGACGACCTCTCCTCTGTGACGAACCGCCATGACCCGCCTACGGCCATCTCACCTCTCAATATGGCTTCTCCTGCTTGTCTCAGCGACGTGTAATGCCTTGCATTTCTATTTGGACTCGAACGAAAAGCGGTGTTTCCTGGAGGAGATACCTGCGGATACTGTCGTTGAAGGTATGTCCGTTCGTTGTTATGGACAATGTGAAACGTGTTGAATAAAATACGTGCGAACTATTTTGTGCGTCTAGGACATTATAAAGCTTTGGAATGGGACGAGAAGCAGGCCAAGTACCTGGAAAACGATCAACTCGGTATACTCGTAGAAGTCGACGTGCGTTCTCTCCTTTACTTCACATCTCCAGACGCATGTAATCTCGTTGCTTACCTCCGACATAACTTGCACAGGAACTCGAAACCGGCCACAATGTGGTCAAAACCCGCGGTCCCCACGACTCCCGCTTCACCTTCACCTCCCACACCTCCGGCGACCACGCCATCTGCCTCTCCACCTCAGAAGGCAACACCTGGTCCACAGCAACGCATATCCGGCTATACCTCGACATCGTCGTCGGCTCCGTCAAACCCGACAGAGACCACGACCGGAGCCACGTGACAGAAATGTCACAAAAGCTCAGGGATTTGAACAACAAGCTCGAGGACATCCGACGAGAGCAGCAGTATCAGAGGGAACGGGAGTCAAACTTTAGGGATTTGAGCGAGGCGACGAACTCGAGGGCTGTGTGGTATAGTGTGGTGCAGATTGTGGTGTTGATTGCGACGTGTGCGTGGCAGTTGAGGCATCTCAAGGTGTGTTCTGTTGTCATACGTTTGGTTGTCAGACTGATGAGGTTGTCCGCGTAGCGATTCTTTGAAGACAGGAAGATGTGATCTTCTCGTCTTACGAATATCTACATCATTACGTGGCTTCGTGCTGTGCGCAGGGCTTTTATGACAATATATCTACGTTTCGACTTGGGTCATTAGGCAACGACTATTGGTTCAACTAGGACATAAATGCGGTAACAATATTAGCGGAAGTCCATAACTATATTCAATACAGCTACGCCTGCTCCATCACTAGACTGTATTCGATGCTGAGACTTGAATTCCACGGCTTGTTGACTGCACTGATACACCGGACATACCTTGCACTGTCCAGTTCGACAGGTAGTATTTGCGATCACGTCTTCTACGGACTCTTCGCTCGACGATTCTAGTTGGCTTCCATTCCTCAGTCGCGCTATCTCTTTACGAAGATCCTTCAACAATGAGTACTTTCAATGTTTTCCTCGTTGTCTTCACTTTCTGTGTTAAGGTCACAATATACGATGAGAAACCGTATACCGACTCGTTCTTGACTCCTTCGGATTATCGGCCAATAAGCTTTGGACTACGCTTATCATTATGTTCGCTCTGTATGAAATAAACGGCTGGTTTCGCCGATACATTAGGTAGCACTTAATTTGGGGACATGGAATATGCTGTCACTCCTCAGCCTGAAGAAGAAGACACTGTTATCACCCCATGCGTCGTTAAGTAACATTGAGCAGAGCGCACCTCGTCATGTTTGGACTTCTTGTTCGCGGGCCCATCATGTCGTTGCGTCGACTTCCTTTTCCCATCTGCTTGTTGTTGAACCGCGGCGTCGGGAGGTTGGTCGCGAAGTGAAGTGAACATGTTCATATTGAAGCCGATCCGCTGCCATTCGAGGCATTGTATCGCCGTTTCTCCAACCCAATATCTGTTAGTTACGATCAACCTCTCTTCCTTGGTAGCCTTTGCGGGGGAAGCTATAGCTTCCAAGCGTTGTCGGAGCTGCGAATGTTATTAATACAATGAAGAGAGAGGATAGAAGTTCAGTAGGGAGGCATACGTGCTTCTCTAGAGCGCGATACCGATCGCTATTCAAGTCACAGATTGTCTCAGAAGCCTTGAACGTCCCAGCGTAGTATATTCTTTTTCCCTTCTTATAGAATATTTCTCTTGTTCCGCCGACTAATCGGTTTAGAACGTTGGAAGGTATCCACGTCGCTTCGCCGTCGTGTTCCACACGCCTGTATAAGGCACCACAGCTATAAAGAGCGACGGAGCCGTTCCGTGTGTCGACAGAGCATACTCCAGGGCGATACAGCGCGCCGCCTTCACACCTATGTTGAGATCAGTTGAAATTCTATGATGAAACTAGGTTTACTTACATGAGATGGTGCGCTTTCTAGAGGTAAGTAGAAGCGCAGTAGAATCATTGAACTGCAGATGGACATGGACACAGAGACATACCGCGAATGCAGCCGAAGGATCGACACCTAACGGTATACATGGCTCTGTCGTGTAATCGGAAGATGTCTGACCATACTCATAACGCTTAAATATCGCCAAACACCACCAGAGACAAAAGACTGTACCGATGACTGGTCAACCGAGGCCACGGCTGGTTCATCTTCACTCGACTCGGAGCTTTCACTCTCTTGTTCGCTTTCATATTCTTCTTCCTCATTTGCACATTCTCGACCATTCTCATGTACCGATGACTGGTCAACCGAGGCCACGGCTGGTTCATCTTCACTCGACTCGGAGCTTTCACTCTCTTGTTCGCTTTCAGATTCTTCTTCCTCTTTTGCATTTTCTCGACCATTTTCCGACTCGGACGAGCTAGAGGAATCGCTCTTCGTTGCTATGAGAGAATGTATATCCGAGCTATGAAAACTTCATACCTCACTGTCGACCTCTGCTTGGAACTGGGAAAGGTGCGTTCGCACACTCTTAAGGATCTGCGAAGAGTGATGCGCGTAGGTCGGGGAATTGTGGACGTGTAACAATGGAGGGAAACGCGACTTACTTTCTCCTTCTCCTTAGAGCGTGCGCGGAGCTCCTCGTATTTTTTCTCAGTTGCTGTCAGGCTGTTGACCTAAACGATGATATGTTATCTCAATCAGCGTGACCTACTAATGTCAACCACACATTGGAATCCACAAATAGACTCACGCTTTCTTGCAGAGCTTCTTCAGTAGCAGTGAGTCTTGAAGTCTATCAAGCATGATATAGACATTACTTAGACGCGAGGGGGTTTTCGGGGTGTACTTACGGTCGTTTTGAGATCCTCTTCTACGGCTTGGAACCTCTCCGTCATTTCTGCCAGTTCCACCTTGAGACGTTCGACCTCATCTTTAGACTGGTTGTTTTTTGCCCTCCTTGAGTAGACATTCTCACAGAGATCAAGACTGAATAAAACGCACTGTGCATTGCCCTATCTGACAAGTAATACTCGCCCAGCCTTCCATGGCTTCCGGCTTGATGTACAGCTCATTTTTCTCCTCCTTGAGTTTCTTGTTCTCCTCGCGAAGCGACTCGTTCTCCTAGAGGTCGGCAGAACTCGCCACTTTAACCAAATAATCAGGTTTGAAACGCAGAACGTACATTAAGAGCAGTCTTCATTGCTTCTCTCGCCTCCTTGACTTTCTGCGAGAGAAAGGCGACCAGCTCGGGGCCGATCTCCGGATCGCGCGCAACATCGTCCATGTCGACCTATTTCGATGATAGTAGTGGAAGAGAGCATGTATACGGCTGTCATACTTGGTCCTCAATTGAGTGCGAGTGATCGCCGGCAAGATGGTTTGGACGCCCGTGGTATGTCGGTCATCAAACGTACTCGTGCTTTACTCGATCATGGCAGCTCATATAGTCTCTCAAAGGCAGAGTAGCCTTCGGGACTCAGGGACCTTACTTATAATGTCGCGTAATTCTGTATGTACTCAGCACGCGGTACGGTAGTAGTCTTCTCTCCAACGATCGTATGCATGCACAGCGATCAATATTAAGTACACCACATTCATACTGGCAGCCAATGCCAATGTCCAAACTTTTCGAATAACTCGAAACACACACCTTTGCACAGTTCCAAACTTCAGTTCCAGTTACGAGTCGTCTGGCTTCCGACAAGCACGTCTACTGGTAGTGTCTTCCATTTCGCATCAAGTGTTGACGTGGCTCAGTCCGCTGGCTCCTCAATCTTCAACAAAACCTTTTTCCCGTACTGCCCCTTCGCCAACTTCTGCACAACACCCCTCACCTTCTCCGTAGCAGCCTCATCGCTATCCCCTCCCGGTATCCTCAACACCTCACATTCAGCCTCCTTCAACTACCGCCGCGCAAAGTCCAAACCTCATGAGCACCTCGCACATCAACCGACCCACCAAGCACTCACCTTCAACGCAACAAGCCTCCCAACCAACTCCTCCCTCTCCTCCACAGACGCACGTTCATACCACCTCGACTGCCAAAACCCATGACACGTCAAGTTCTTAAATATGAACAGCCCCGTAGGCAGACTCAGCGGCTCCTTCGACATCGCGCCGTATGAGACTAGGTGCGCGTCGTCCCCTAGGAGACGGAGGGCTGCGGTTGTTGTGGGGCCGCTGACGCAGTTGAGGAAGAGACGGATGGGGCGCCCGGATGTCCATTGAGTGAGGCGCGATTTGAGGGATCTGGGGTCGGAGGTGAGGGCGTCGTAGGTTATGGTTTGGGTTGCTCCGAGGGATGTGAGGTGGGCTTTGAGTTGGTCTATGTCGTCTCTGGTTGTGTGTTGTTAGCCGTGGCTGGAAGCAGCGCGGGAGGAATAAGGATTGACCTGTTTCTGACGAGGTTGAGGGTTTTGATGCCTCTACGTGCTGCTATCTGAATGACTGCTTGTCCAACCTGCGACTGTTCATTAGCGTTTGTGAGGCGACGAAGACGGCGTAGAACAAACCGCACTGTTGGCACCTGTAGTGCGAGTCTCGTGTTCAGCGCTGCGGGCAAGCCGTGAAAGCACGTGAAGTGTGCGTACCGTTTTGAATCACCCAGTCGCCCTCCCTCAAGTCGACAAAGTTGTTGAGCATGTTGTATGCTGTAGCAAAGTTGACCTAGAGGAGCTCCGGTAAGGGTCATACGCATCGCCAAGGTACACAGACGATTGACTTACGGTCATCGTTGCAGCAAACCCGTCGCTCGCCTCGTCCGGTACTTTGGTGACGTCCTCCGTCTTCAACGTGCTCGCACTCCTCCACGTACCACTCTGCGGCTTATTCATAACGACTCTGTCACCCTTCTTCAGTCCCTTGACACCTTCGCCAACCTGCGTCACCACCGCCAAACCCTCATTGCCTCCCACAAAGACACCACCATCGTCAAACTTTAGACCCGCAAGGTCGTTCACTTGTGCAGGCTTGGCGGGGTACTTGCCCTCTACAACATTGATATCCGCTGGATTGATAGGCGAGAGGAGGTATCTGGCGTTGATGGAGGAAGGCGGGGGCGGCGGGAGATTGGGGTAGGTGTGTGCTTGGAGGACGTCGGCGGGGTTCCCTGGTTTGGGAAAGACGATGGCGCGGTTGGCCAGGGACACAGCCGACGTTGAGAATGCACGTGATGTTAGTAGGCGGGAGGTGAGCATGGTGGCCAGACGATGAAAGAGGCAATTCTCGAGGACGAGGCGAGGTGGATGCGAGTGCGAGGCCCAGGACGGTGGCGCAACATCGAAGGTCATGACACACGTCGGTCCGGCTGGCCCGTAGCACAGGGACAAAATTCAGGCTCAAGCTCGAGGTCGCGTCTCTCCTTCTGCTCACCGTGTACAGTGTTGCGCTCGACGCGCCCAACGACGAGAAGCGTGTTATTTTAACTTATGATTATTGCAAGGCGCATCAAATTATGCATCAAGAACCGGACACCGCGATTCCCTTCTCCTTGTACGTCCCTCTCTCCTCTGCGCCACAATTTATTCAGCTCACGGTGCACGGACCCGCAGCTTCGTGTCTCTCCTCGACGAAATCGCGAGTATATCCCCCAGAAAATCCCATCAAACCGCCCGCTCAAAATACAAAGACGTCGCCCTACGTACGCTGAACAACTGGATCGCTGAACTTCACAGCCGTTTCTCCCCCTTACCGCCCGATACCACCGCGGTGTTCTTCAGACTGTTCTTCCCCGAGGAAGACGTCCAGCGTAAATACGGTATACAGGAGAAGAAGTTATCTGATTATTTGCGTGATATAATCGCTCCTGGCGTAAAAAGGACTACGTGTGAGTGGGATAGAGTGCTTCAAGCTCAGCAACACGCGACGTGTTTTGGGGAGAAGGTGGTGAAGGCTTTCAGGGCCATGTCCGTGGTAAGTTCATCGCATAATGTGCCCGCATATGATGCTGAAACATAGCATACAGAGGAGTCAGGAAAGTCTGAGCATGCACGAAGTCGACGCCCTCCTGACAGAGCTAGCGAGCACCTGCGCCTTCTCCTCTTCAAGCATCCGCCACTCAACCACCCACCCAAACCCAAAACGAACCCCACGCACCATACTCACCATCCTTTATACCTCCCTATCTCCCTCTTCCTGCGGCTACCTCACCCAAATAATCCTCAAAGACCTCCGCCCGATCCTCTACCCCATCTCCGAGACGCACTACACAACGTCTCTGCTGCAGTATAATGCTCGTTCGGTGAGTATGTTGAGTAAGGAGGATGTTATGAAGGCGTGGGATGGGAGTGGGAGAATGTTGAGGATTTATAGGGTGAGAGCGAGCCTTGACGATGCTGCGAGGGCGTTTGAGAGTGGGGGTGGGAGTTGGGATGTTACGCCGCAGATCGGGGTACCCATCCAGGTAAGCATGTCCCTATACTCCTATACTCCTATATATGCCACGTATACTCATTACAAGGGGCTGGCCTACGCACGCAGATCCCCAAATGCCTAAAAGCCCGCGGCTGCGCCGACACCATCAAACACCTCCGCGGGTCCACCAAGCTCTGGGTAGAGACCAAATACGATGGCGAGCGCGCACAGATCCACGTCGAGGTCGACGAGCGGGGGAAGTCGCGGATCACGATATTTAGTAAGAGTCGGAGGGACTCGACGATGGATCGGTTTGGCGTGCATCAGTGCGTATCCCCTCCCAGTTTCCTTTTTATTTTACGCTTTTGTGTTGGTGGAGGTGAGTACGGGTGGTTGCTGATGCGGGTGTGGTGCAGTATTATTCGACAGGTGCTTGGATTGTCTGAGAACGACGAGAACGACAAGGATGTTTGGTGTACCCCGAGGATCAAGAAGAACGTCATTCTGGAAGCTGAGATGGTCGCGTTCTCGGAGGATCTCAACAAAGTCGACGGTAAGCACTCACCCCTAGCCCTCGTCTACCTTTCGAGCTACACGTACTAATTATCAGATGACTATATGTGTATAATCTTAGAATTTTGGAGAATTCGTTCTCTCATAGCGTCCACGGCCAAGGGCGTTCGACACCGTCCTCCTCCGAAAGCTCGAGCCAGTGCCAACCCACACCCAGACACCGACTCAGACTCGGAGTATGGTGATGGCGATGACGACCATGAAGTGTACGTCTTCCTTGTCTTTCCTCCTCGAACATGAGCAACCCCTCACTGATCAACGTCCTCCTCCAGCACATCCCAAGCATCCCTCCTCTCCACCACCGCACCATCAACAACCCACCACCTCGCCCTAATCTTCTTCGACGTCCTCCTCCTCGACTCCCGCTCCTTCCTCCAACACACGTACGCCCAGCGTCGAGCTATCCTCGAGGAGCTCCTTGCACCGGGGTTGAAGGATGGGTATGCGATGTTGGCGGAGCGGACGAGCGTCGATGTGCGTGCAGGTAGCAAGGGTGAAGGTGGGGTGGAGAAGCTGGAGAGGGTGTTTGCGGGGCTGTTGAGTAGGCATGAGGAGGGGGCTGTTGTGAAGGCTGATGAGGGGGTGTATGGTGCGCCCTGGGGGTTAAGTCGGTGGGTCAAGGTGCGTGCTTTTCCGGTCAAAGAGACTTATGTGACGACGAGGAGGTTTCTGATTGGTTTTGCGTAGCTCAAGGCGGATTATATCCCTGGGTACTGTAAGTGTATAACAAACTAAAACATTAGATTTCGCGGATAAGGTTGTGCTTACCTTACTTGTTCTAGGGGATACGGTGGACCTTGCTTTGCTTGGGGCTGGATGGGATAAAGACCGGGCTGCTGAGCTTCGAGGTAAGCTTCTCTTTCCCTTTTCGCGATGTGCGCTGCCCATTTTGCTTATTCATCACCGTGTTTCCTCAGTCTCCTCGTCGGTGTATACCACCTTCTACTTCGGTGCACTCGCAAATTCGGACGATCTACTAACAAATGTGAGCCATCCGCCATAACCCTCCCTCCCTCCCATGTGAGCTTTCGATGAATGAACCGCTAACTTCCATGACCATGCTCAGCCGGACGCGAAACCCCATTTCAAAGGGATATTCACATCCTCGTACGGTCTCAACAGGGAGCAACTCGAAGAGCTGAACTTTTTGATTAGAAGCTCTGATCCTATTGCTTGCGAGTCTAACAAGAAGCGTGTATGTCTTCTACCCGTTCGCGCTCGCATTCCCTCCCAAGCATTCGCTAATGTGAACGCGCTGCTCCTTAGCCGCTACCGGAGATGTCTTACACACTCGACATGCCCCAACATCTCAAGAGGCCGCTGGTGCTGTTGCAGAGACCTCTGCTTGCGGAGCTGTTTGGTGCGGGGTTCACGAAATCACCTGGGTGCACGGTAAGTCGTTCGCTCACTGGTATACTCACAGCGTACTGACGACAATCAACATCCCGCACCACAGTTCTACGAACTCCGTTTTCCCCGTATCACCAAGTTCTACCCTCGCTCCTCTCGTCCTTGCTTTTTTTCTGCTCCATCTTCTTCCACCTCAACCTCAACCTCCGTTGCGACCTCGTCGAACTGCATTTCCTACGCCTCCCTTCAACTAATAGCACGCGAGTCAGTGGGGAAAGACCGACCAGGTAAACCCGAGGAGGACTGGTGCAAGCAGCTTTGGGGGAAGCCAGTGAGCCCATGCGTGAATGCGAGTCCGAGGAGGAGGAAGAGAGAGGAGGAGTGGGTTGGGCGGTTGCGGGTTGTTGATAGGTTGCCTGGGAAAGTGGAGGAGAGGGCAGTGAAGAGGATTAAGAAAGGAGAGGGCAAGGGTGTAGAGGATAAGAGTAAGGGTGATGCCGGAGGTGAGAACGTAGGCGAGATGGGAGGAGCGAAGAGGATAGACGGCCCCAATGTGGGTGCCAAGTTGAGGGCGTTCGGGTCGATGACGAACGTATTTGCGGGTTCGCGTGCCGGTCATTCAAATCAACTTACAACAGGCAGAGTCGTCGCACTTGCGAGGGATTCTGTGATCGCGCAATTGCCTCTCGCTGTGACTGGGACAAACGATGCCCAGCCCGCTGAACAGGATATTCTCATCAAGGCCGAATCGATCACCACTTCGAGCGCAGAAGAATTATATCGAAGCTCGGCCTCAGGATCACCTCGCAGAGACTCAGCGAAAGCACCCCACGAATTGACACTTCCGACTCCTCCATCGTCCTCACCCATACCCACCCCACCCCTCTCGTCCCGGAGCACACTCAAATACTCTCATACACCACTCGCCCAGTTTCTTTCGACCGCCGTCGTATGTCTCTTCCGCTCTACAAACTCGCCACGTCCGTCATGGCGAGTTCCATCATGTGATGTTATACCCTTGGCGAACCGAGTCAATTCGTTCGACGCTTTTCTCCTCGCGTGCGGACTCTCGGAGAGTGCAAGCGCGAGTGTGGGTTGTGGATGGGCCGAGCGAGGGGTCTTGTTTGTCGATGAAGAGGAGAGTACGCGTGTCGATGCTACAATTAAGAGATTGATTGAACGTAGAGCTGCTGTGTTGCGCCAGGCGGATGTCGAAAAGGCGGGGCGAAAGTGTGTGAAGCCGATCTTCGTGTTTGGTTTGAAGATGTTGGGGAAGGAGGAGGTGGAGAAGGAGGGTGATGTTGAGGCGAGAGCGATATGTCGGTTGAGATAAGATTAGAGGACATTCGCTACTCAGACGATATCTTTATTAGTAGTTTATTTGGGACAACGTGTTGTGTATGTAACAGCCTAACCTCCAGCCCTACGTCGAACCATGAGCATTTACAGTAACTGATTCCAAATAAAAAGTAAATCCGGGCGAAATGGCTACAAATATGCCAGTGTATCTTCAAACAGTACTCCGGGGGTGGCATCACTCAGCTGAGCAGCTGTATTGCTTGTTCATCAAGAGTTCCGTGCCCTCGATACAGACCTCGATCTGTCCTTCACCGCTACCCCCTCCTCGTCCAACTTTGGATTCAAAACCAACCCGCTCCCACCACCGTTCGCCTCACTTCCTTGTTTTAACCTCTGTAGATCGGCATAACTACTCGTCCTCCCTCCCCTCCCTTTGCTCTGCCCGTCAAGGTAGCCCAGCAGGTTATCGTAATCCCCTACTTCGTCTTCGGAGAGCTCGTCTGCTGGTGTCCCGGGTTCTGACGGTCGACTTGAAGAGGGCGTGGAAGAGGACGAAGGGTCGGACGTGCTCCAGGCACGAGAAACGTGTGAGGAGGTACGGGACCAGCCGAAGAGTTGTTCATCCAGCCATGTCTGCGAAGGTGAGAGGGGTACATTAGTCGAACAGCGAGAAAACAACAAGAGAGGTACGGACCATGGGGTGGTTGAGTATTTTGCCCTGTGCGTCTGTCTTTCGTCTGCGGATGCTATTCTCTGTGTACGGCGGCGGGAGACTAGTAGACGGTACGAGTATTCGAGTCTATAAACAATATGTCAGGCCAACAACACACAATGCCCTTTATGCATGCGACCTTACCTCGTCGAAATCGTCGAATACCTTCGGCCCAAACTCCTCGCTAATCTCCGCCAACTCCTTACTCAGCTCAACTCTCATCCCCTTCAACTGATCCAACACCTTCTGCTGACCCGGCACCAGAACGATCACCAGCGGTCTGAGCGACTTCAGCACGTCCATGCCCGCCTCGCCAAATCGTAGAGCCGCGTATCCGATGAAAGGGAGGGAGAAAAATACGTATATGGGTGCCCAGATGACCACAGATAGAGAGGCGTTGGAGTGAATGAGGATGAGGCAGGCGAGAATGGAGTAGAATATGTAGAGCAGGGGAGTAAGGCCCAGGGAAATAAGGACTTTCCAGGTGGCAAGGACGTCGCGACCGGCGATCTTCACGTCGGAAGCAGCAAGGGCCTCTAGGTAGTGTTAAACCTGGTCAGTGATGAGGTAATCGCGTAAGTCACCGTCTGCTCACCTTTCGCTTTCTTTTTCGACATAATAGAAGCGGTCAGGAATATAGGGCCACTTAGGATAACACCTGGAAGTGCGAACACGCTCCACACAGTGAGTAACAATAGTCGGGAGAAGAGCAAGCCGATCGTCTTCCAGCTTCCCTTACGTGCAACGGGAACCTGTGGCGTTGTTCAGCACTTAGTCTCGGCTTGAATTCAGCATTGCTCGTAGGTACTCACCTGGTGATCTCGCAAGCCCAGATCACGACAAAGCCGGTTGTACTTCAGGACCTTCTCCTTCAGCTGTTGCACGCGCGGCTCGTCTTTAAATTGCTGGTACGCGGTGAGGAACCGCTTGTTGAGCTCGACGACCTGACCAAGACTCAAGTGTTGTCCAGGTGTGACATAGAGACGTCGTGCTACTTGTATGACCTGGATCCATACGCTCAATTCAAAGTCATGGTTGTCAGACCTAAGCGGATACTCACCTGCAGCGTCTCGTAATCTGGTGCCCTGATCGTCACCGTCTTCAACGCATCGTAGATCAAATTCAGCAATTTGCTGACTGCCTCCCTTTTTTCCGGTCCTCCTTTCTTGAACAGCTCAACCATTTCCTCGTCTACATCCATCGCATGCCCGAATTCCACAACTGCGCGCGAACGGAACTTGTGCGGAAGGAAGTAGTAGAGACCGACGGGAACGATCTTTACCTTCACATCAGGGTTGTTGGCCATAGCTCCGAGGGCCATGAGGGAGACGCCTGCTTTGAGGGGCAGGAGGTCGCTTCGGTCGTGGCTACCGCCTGGGGTAGAGCTGTTCAGGTTATGGAACTTGATGGGTGGAGAAGTGCTAACTCACCTTCCGGGAAGATGCATATACATTCCCCATCATTGAGAGCTTCATACACATGTTTGAACGTTTCCGTTTGGTCAACGTGAGGCAACTTCTTGAACTCCATACCCTGCTTCCCCTCGGCCTTCAGCTCTGCCAACTTCGCGCGGATCCTGGCAGTACCCTTCCCCGTCGTCTCTCCCCCAAACTCCTTCTTCACTCTCAGTTGAGTATCAGAGATAACTTCGGTAACTTCTGCGGACGTGGAGCCGACGGACTTTGGGAGGAGAATCTGCATGCGTGGTTTGAACTCGGTGAGGAAGGATGTGTCGCTGCCGATTACGAGGCATGGGTCTTCATCGGATATAGACACAAGCCCTTTGCCTGCCGACGCGTAGTCTGCGGCGCGTGCGACGGGTACTGCACGCAAAAGAGGATTGCACTGCATCAATATAGTTCAATATGTTAAAGGCAACGGGGCAGTACTCACTGCTCTTGACCAGACGTGCACAGAATCCAACAAATGCCCTGCTCATACTCTTCGCCGCCACAAGAAAACTGATTCTCCTTCCAGTCTCTCGATATACCTGCACCGCTACGAGGAAATCCAAGAACTATTGACCATTGCATCGTGGTCAGACCGGCGCATGCGTTCGCGTTTGGTACTTACCTGGTTATGATGCGGCGCCGCGACAAATATAACGGGGCCATCTTTCGGGATATGATATGACCCTCGTGGTCTAATCTCTCTGAAGAAGATGTTGATGATAGTCTGCCAGAACAGCAGAGCGAGGTCGTAGACGAGATTCCCCAGCCACGACGGCTCTTTGTTGGGCATACTCGTGAGCTAAGCACTATACTGATAATTGGCGTATGACCAAGGAACTTTGGAAGAGGATGATGATGGGAGGAGACAAGGCGGCGAGTCGTGTGTTGTGCTGTGGATGACGAGCATGGTCGACGTCACGGTTGGGATGAATCTAATCATATGGGCGGCTAATAGTCTGGAATATGATCGACTCCCCCGCTTCTTCTCAAACAACCACCATGACCGTGCAGATGTTTTACATTGACGTTCAAATTAGCAGTTTATTCGGGGACTAAAAAGAATCAGCCAGCAAGAAGTTGCTCCGATGCCCTTGTTGCCCGAGGAATCTGCAATGAGGTACGAGGAACAATGCTGTTATGAAGTAAATACGCACCGCTCAAGGTCACCCCGAAACACGAGCGCTGATGACTTGATATACAGAGATAATAGACCTGCTTGACATTGCGTTCAAGCGTGCGCCATAAAGCATGGAAACTGCCACCATCGTGCATACGTTTCGCCAGGTCAGGATCAACGCCCAAGAGTTCGGTCTCAGGATGGAGGTCTCGCACAATGTCTCGCATCGTGGACGATCCCTATATAAACATACTTGCTCTTACTAGCAAGAGCTTGTTCTCCAGATTCTTCCCCTCCTCGAATATCTAGTATGGCCTCGCTCTCAGCATTCAAGTCGCCTTTTCCTTCGGTCTCCGTCCCTGAGACCTCTCTCTGGCACCATATAACCAAACAAGGCACCAACTACTCTCGGACGACGATAGCGCATATTGATGCTGTTACAGGTCATTCGGTAGACCGCGACTCGTTTGAGTATCAATGTCTTGAGCTTGCATCTGCGCTGAGACGGGTCGAAACGAAAGGGCTGGTTAAGCTGGACAGAGGAAGTGTAGTGACGGTGTTTAGCCCGAATTCGATATTATATCCGCGAGTACAACTAGCCTTGGTGCGTACTGCCCTTCTTATATGAGATCAAGAGGATAACCAAACTTTTATTGCCGATATTAGATCGCTGCCGGTATTTGTGGTGCGTTTGCCAACGCTACGTACGTCGGGAACGAGCTTGCACACGCGTACAAAATTAGCAATTCGTCGCACATTCTGGTGCACCCTTCGCTGGTCTCTGTAGCGATAGATACCTTGAAATCACATCTTGGATACTCCGAACACGAAATCAAGAGCCGCGTTATCATCATGGCGAACAAGCCAGAAGTCTCCGTGGAGCTCGCCCAGTTGGGTCTACTCGACATAGACGACATCCTCTCGAAAAGCACGCCAATCCCCTCCGTGCCAGAGTGTTTCAATGATAAAGACGCGCATACGATTGCCTCCATCTATTTCAGCTCAGGCACAACAGGCCTCAGCAAGGGAGTTGGCCTCACACACTACAACATCAACGGGCTACTAAGCATTTGCCTGGCTTCTTTCCCTCACTATGTTCATGGTCTCGATACTCTTGGGGTCGTGGTCCCTCTCTTCCACGTCCTAGGCGGGCTGTTGCTCGTCACGTACGGGTATTTCGTCGGTGTTCCTACCGTGATCATGCCTGGGTTTGAGCCACGACTGTTTTTGGAGAGTATTCAGAAGTTTCGCGTTACGGTACGCACGCTACTTGTTTTCCACCCCTGTCTATCTTCTAATTCTGACCATCGGCCTTTCTCACGCAGAACCTCGCTCTTGTTCCGCCTCTCCTTAATTTCCTCGTCACTCACCCCCTCGCGGCCGAATACAATCTAACCTCACTGCGCTTCCTCATGGTCTCCGCAGCGCCGATATCTCCTGCGGTCTTTCCCTTGTCCCAGAAGAATTTCGCAGCGCGAGGGATGAAGGTGGACATTGTGCAAGGATACGGCCTCACCGAGAGTAGCACGTCTCTAACATACAACCCGGTCGAGTCTGCCAGGCGCAAACCGCATTGCATCGGTGTGCTACTGGCCAACTGCGAGGGGAAACTGGTAGATGAGGAGGGGGATGTCGTGAGCCGTGGAGAGCCGGGAGAGCTGTGGGTCAAAGGGCCGAATATCTTCAAGTACGCATTTTCCGTTTCTGCATCTCTCGATGCTGCATATCGACGCTGAATGAATACTCTCAGGGAATATGTGAATAACCCACAGGCTACCCAAGAGAGTTTCTCGGTGGACGGATGGTTCAAAACGGGAGACGTCATGGTCTTGGATGATGAGGGCCTGTTAACGGTCGTCGATCGCCGGAAAGAGTTGATCAAATATAAAGGCCTTCAAGGTAAACACCCGTACCGCTGTTACCAAATTTTGTTTTCTAACTTGCTCTTCGTCCAGTTGCTCCCGCCGAGCTCGAGGCGGTCTTGTTCACCCATCCCGAAGTGGCAGATGCAGGGGTTATCGGTGTGTAGCGGAGAAAGATACATCTGAGGTGCCGCTGTGCGTGCGACATGCTTATCTATGGGATTCTTAATCGTCTGACCTTTCCGGATCCGGCACTCATCTCAACAGAGCGTACATCGTACCGAAGGACGCTAACCTTCTCAGCGCGTCACCATCTGCGCAGGAAGCAGTCAAGCAACAAATCCATCTTTGGTTGAAAGGCAAGGTTGCGCCTTACAAGGCGTTGCGCGGAGGTAAGCTGCCTGTCGAGTTTCTGCCACGGTAGTGACGATGTGCTGACGTTTAACGAATTAGGCATCACGTTTATCGAGACTGTACCGCGCAGTGTGTCTGGAAAGATTCTGAGGAAGGACTTACGCAGGCTGCACCAAGCACGAGGCGAGAAGGGGCGCCTTTAGTTATGACTCGGAGTTGCGCTCTAGGAGTCCTAAGAAGTCCTGTCTTTCTTTCTCTTCTCTTCGCCGGGACCCTGCATGGCTTTATCTACGGCGGCCGGTAGGTATATAGCAGAGACATATCTGCGGTGCACTCGTACTGGTATGGATTCTACTTCAATACAATTATCAATGCGGGTGCTGTCTTCCAGGTATCTTCGGACACAGCTGCAGTACTTCGCTTCAGGGCGTCTAAGTCCACCTTTGTGGCGTGCGAACGTTCTTATTTCAGAACTTAGCCTCGGTTGACCACGTTCAACTTCTCCCAGTCGTTTTTCCTACAACTTGGGTCTGGAATCTCAATGCTATCACGCTATACAGTTTAAACTCACTTCTTCCAGCCTGCATGTTCACAACAAGTCCTGTTCATAACTTCCTCATGCTCCAGGATCTCTGACTCGGAGTCTCACGTCACACATGGCTGGAATTTCCTAGCGATATGAGTATCGTCACAATTTTGCTTACCTGACTACATATATTGGTGGAGGAAGTTACCGTCGGACGACCTGTAATCAAGTGCGAGAGGACAGCCATCCAGTCACGAGGAATCCGAAGCCCGGGCCTAACTTCCTAACATCTTCTCACAACAGCATACGTCTATATTGGGCCCGGTGGTAATGCTCGCTCCCTCCTCCCCTCCCCAAAAACAAGAACACTCTGTATCCTATCATCTAGCTTGTATCTCCGCTTATAGATGGCACCATTATCCGAGTTCAAGTCACCTTACCCACCTGTCCAGGTTCCCGAAACGTCATACTACGAGTTCCTGGTTAAGCACGGCATACAATCCCGCTATTCGCCCGATACACCAGCTCAAATCGACGGCATAACTGGAGAGGCGCGCTCTAGGGGTCAGCTCGAACAGGAGTGTTTGCTTTTGGCAAGCGGATTCAGCAATGTACACCGCAAAGGACTGGAAGAGTTGAGACGGGGGAGTGTGGTGCTCGTGTTCAGTCCAAATAGAATATTGTATTCACTGATACAGCTGGCTCTGGTGAGTCCCGGAAGTAGTCGCGCTGTTTCTCGAGAGATGATCTGACTGTGGTTACCTCATGTCTATCATTAATGTAGGGCGCAGCCGGAATAGTCCCAGCGCATGCCAACTCGGCGTACCTCCAAGGCGAACTAGCGCATGCGTTCAGGATCAGCAGCGCTTCTCATGTTCTCGTCCACCCATCTCTCCTACAGCTTGTTCTCGTCACGCTGACTTCTGCGCTGGGATACACCGAAACAAATGTGAAGAAGCGAGTCATTATAATGGCGCAGAAGGCGGACGTTCCAGAGGATATTCGAGCGCAAGGCTGGATTGACTTGGATGATGTAGCACAAGGTGTTGTGCCTCTCGATAAACCAGAGCCTTTCGATGGTGAACAGTCGCGCGAGGTCGCTGCAATTTACTTTAGCTCAGGTAATATCTATCGCTCCCTTCGTGCCTACACGTGGTTTTACGCTGATACCGTGACGATTAACACCGTTTCTGTAGGTACAACGGGTCTGAGTAAAGCAGTTGCCCTGACGCATTATAGTCATGTTGCTTTCCTCATGCAGTCCGGCGCATGCTGGCCGTGGTATGTCTATGGCCGAGACGTCATCATGGCGGTCGTACCGTTGTACCACGTCTTCGGTGGTTTAATACTCACCTTGCATGCTTATTATGTTGGATGCCCACTTGTCATATTGCCGAGGTTCGAGCCAGAGACGTTCTTAGCAAGCATACCCAGATTCCGTATTACGGTCAGTTCGCTCGACCCCTTTACGGCCCTCAATAATCTTTTACTGAACCGACCACTTTGCATAGGCTCTCCCTCTTGCACCGCCGCTTCTCCAGTTTCTCCTTAAATATCCCCACATCGATAAATATGATCTCTCGAGTGTTAAGTGGATGCACGTTGGAGCAGCACCTGTGTCAGCTTCCGTTATAGAGATGACAGTCGCCTCTTTCAAACAGAGAGGAGCTAATGTAGGAATTATACAGGGATACGGGATGACAGAGTCAAGTAAGCAACGATCTCACAAACGCTTTGCATGGAATCGTGACTAACATGGAGATTGTAGATGGCGGTCTAGCGTTCTTACGTGTCGAGCATATGCTTACCAAAGCTGGCTCCGTCGGATTCATCATGCCAAGCATGGAAGGTCGACTAGTAGACGACGACGGGAATATTGTACCTTTAGGACAGTCCGGGGAGTTTTGGTGTCGAGGACCAAATATCATGAAGTGCGCACGATTCACCCATCTCTGTCTTAGTGCATGTTACGAACGTTCAGACTAACTTAACGCTGCGCATATTATCAGAGAGTATTCTGGAAATGCGAAAGCAACGCAAGAAACTCTGACCTCAGATGGTTGGTTGAAGACTGGAGATGTCATGACGCTCGACGAGGACGGATTCCTGACGGTTGTGGATAGGAAAAAGGAGTTGATCAAGTATAAGGGATTCCAAGGTCCGCTATTCATTGTTATTTCTGTCCTTAAATAATGCCTTCGCTGACACTGCCTGCTTCGTTCCCGTATTATAGTCGCACCCGCAGAACTAGAGGCGATCCTCTTCACGCATCCCAAGATAGCTGATGCCGGCGTCATCGGAGTGTACTCTGAGAAGGATTTCTCAGAGGTTCCGCGGTACGGCGTTATTTTTCTCTGTTGATTCGGAAATTACGCTCACATGCGTTGGTGTTAGAGCGTATGTAGTGCCAAGCGACCTGAGTCTCCTGACCGGCCCCCAAATAGCCAGAGTGCACTTGGTGGAAGAGATACACGAATGGATGAAAGGCGAGCTCGCACATTATAAGCTGCTGAGAGGAGGTAAGCCGTAAAGGTGTTCCGTGCGTTCCGGTGTGAATTGGGCTAATGAACGTGCAGGTATCGCGTTGGTGGACTCGGTACCCAAGAGCCCCTCGGGAAAGATCTTGAGAAAGGACTTGAGAACGTTACATCAGTCCTTGCAGGCTAGTAAAGCCAAGTTATAGTGAGGTGTTTGCGTGAGTGTGTGATATTATGGGTATTCCGCTTATCCCTCGTTATGTAGATCAAGGTTGTAATGCAAATGCATGCTGTTGTATCATATCTGTACTCTACTAGTATCGGTGTACGATAAGGACAAACAGCCTGTGATAATAGCTGAACACAGACCACTACAGCGGGTTCTTAAGCGATATGTCCTTCATTACCTCTATCGCTTCGCCTCTAAAGTTATCCAGCCCAATCTCCATCGAGTTCAGTCCATCGAGGAGTGTCAGTAATTGCGGATTGGCCAACCTGTACCGGGGCCAATACAATGACTTTTCGACTTGATTATTCGACCATTGACCATTCGGGTCCAGATAGTTGACGAAATGGATCAGATAGTCTGTCATATCCCCGGGGCCATAGAAATCCGGCAGATCGAAACCATGGGCCTGATCTCAGTTCAAAATGTGCATTCGGCATGTTAAAGCAAAACAATACGTACCGAACCGAAATCGGTAGTATTCTTTTCTCTTCTCCATTCTGCGAAGTCGAGTAAATCTATCATCCATATGATATACAGGCTATTGCTTACGGTAAACCCAACTATTCTGCTTCTCAGCGAGCTGCTGGAGAAGGAGGCGTCGTGGTGCGAAGAACTCCCAGTCACCCTGAATTGCTGCCAGTCGCTTGAACTCCGGCGTTAGGGCATTCTTGATACCAGTGTTGAAGGGTGAGCCAAGGGTAATATTATTCGGATATACCTCACAAAGCCTCTCGAGATCTGACGTGGAGGCGTTGGGGAAATAGTTTGAATGGATATACGACTTGAAAGAGTCATCAGTACTGAATCATGGAGTGAGAAGAGATTAGCGTTATAGAGCGAATGGCCGGCAAGCACAGATTCACGTACGTGACGTTTGTTTGAGTCCAGGAGAAGAAAGTTCCTTCGTCGTCACAATTCTACGAACACCGGGGCCATAGATTAGTACATTTAACGGCGGACCACTATGCTATTGGGCTCACCCCAATAATGAACGGAATGTTTGCTATTCTTTCTTCCAGCAAACTATTCTGTAGAGGTCCCTTAAGGAAGACGCCGTCTGCCCGTGGAGTCCAAGCAAGATCCAAAGACTAAGGCAACACCGGATTAGCAATTATGCTTATTCAAAGCACTGATATTACATCTTACTGACCATAGGAGACAAAAAGGACTTGGTTTCGTCCATGGCTTCTTTGATATCTTCAAATGAGGCCTCGCGCAGGCATTGCAAAGAATCTGAGGCACCCAAGCACCCAAGCTTTCCGAAGATGTTGTCGTAGACATTCTGTCCATTCGTAATGTCGCCCAATGGAGAAATGGCCCCGGATTCCATAAACGCGGCGTGGAATAGGCCTCCGGGGTCCCCATCATTGGCCAGCATCTGTGCGCCGACGGACATCGCTCCGGCTGACTGACCAGTGCTACTCAAATATCAGAATTGGTACCTACATGCACAACGATAAACTTGAGATAACTTACATAGTCACCCGAGAGGGGTCTCCGCCGAATGCTGAGATATACTTGTGCACCCAGCGAAGCGCTTCTCGTTCTGTTAAGTAAAGGCGGCGATCATGAGCATTACGTCTGCAATACAGGCGTGAAACCTCACGATCATGCAGTCCAAGGTTGCCTATTCCCGCGGCTTTGACTTCGGCGCCGCCAATGAATCCGAAAGCTATGATTGCAACTGTCAGCCAGTACGTGCTACTATTATATACCACAATGATACCTGCCAGACAGTCTGAGATGGGCGTTGTAAGTATAGTGTCCGATAGTGAGGTTTGAGAAAGTAAACTGACCGATAGTTGAAATTGACGTAGATGATAGGCTCTCCGATCACGATGGACCTCTCAACAATGCCCGTACCGTCGGCCCTATCGAAGTCGAGAGAAGGCTTAGCGGCGGTAGTATGCACTAGCAATAGTAACAATAGGTAAACGCACGTTTGCGAGCCACCCACTTCGAATCCGCCTACAGTTTGCAGCCGGGTCACGGTCTGAGCGTTAAGGAGAGCGCATAAACCAGTACTCACCGCCAAAAATGTACTAGGCACCGATTTATGATACATTAGCATACGGCTTGCGATTAGTCTCGTTAGCGCCAGACTCTCATGACATCCCAAATTGGGAACCCTGTCATGAGAGTCTGGTCTCCAGCCAGGAA
>JAXQKB010000239.1:0-26327 GCA_037042295.1 Irpex sp. Y119-03 | reverse complement strand
CAGGGGTCTTTGCTGACATGTATATATACCCACTGGACTTCACTCTGAAGTCCCCAGAATCTACCTCTTGGTCTTTAACCCCATCCTTAGGGGTAATCCCTCGTCGAGTTCTCAACTCTATCCATCACTCTCAACACTCCCATCGTCGTCCCCGCGTGTCTCCTCGTTGTTCCATCCGACGTGCGCATTGACTACTCCAACGCTCCGTCTTGAGTAGTTTGTTGTAGTCGTGACAAAGGAAGTGAAAATTGACGATCGACGATTTGCGTGGTTCCATACGCCATAGCTGTTTCTTCTGAACGACCAGTTGAAGGGTCAGGCTCTCGAGACGATTACAGCCGAATAGATGTAAAATCCGGGGGAAGTCCTTGTAAGGCGCGGAGTCCCAATCAAGGACACGAAGATTGTGCAGTTCAAGTGCGGGAATGACTATGTTGTGTCCACGATGTGTTGGCATCAAAGCCTCCCTGTCGATTTTATGTGAAGGTGACCTCTGACTGATGTCAAGGCAAACATCCCAGTCAGGGATACACCCAATGAGCGAGATCTCTTCCAATCCAGTTGCCGTGCGTAGGAGATAGCAGAGTCGGGAGACCGAGAAGCCAAGATCTGTATAGGTAGTCATGAAAGAACTACCGATAGAGAGTTGCCGTAGAGCAGAAGAAAACATAGCCGGGGATAGCTCCGTTAACAATATATCGTGAATGAAAACCCTCTCTAGGAATGGGAACTGGGCCAGCGGTCGGCTCCAGGAGCTAGGGTTCCGCACGAAGTATTGCCCAGGAATCGAAAGGCTAAAGCGACCATATTGGCGAGATCGACAGAACAAGTAGACGGAGCAAAGTGAACTTTGCACTTCCTCAGCTTCAAACATGAGCTGAAACAGCCACTTAACCTCCGACTCTGTCCGAAAATACCATAACAGAGAGGCCCAGCGCGGGTATGTCTTTGAGATTATATCCGAAAGAACGGGGAGGGATCTTGACCAGGAGAAGTGGTCAATTACAGGAGTACGAGAGACTGTCAGCATGCGCTGACCAGAGCGTCTCAGAATGTCACAGCCCGTCACCAGTCGTGGAGAACTGAGGTCAAGTCTTGTCCAGAGGCTGCTCGTCTGGACGGCCAGTTGGCGCCATGTATGACAGACCTGCGACAAGACAATATTAGGTACTCCCGTCAGATCCGAGTACTCTTCATCATCAGATCCAAAATCGATGGTGGCCAGGCAAGCGGCCTCGAAGATCTTGGTCAATAGCTCTGGTGGCAGAAAATGAATCGTAACCGGTCGAGCTTCAGTCGTGGAAACACGATTGAGACTTTCCAGGAGCGCTGTTCGTTGTTCACGGATAAGCTGTAGAGCTTGGAGGAGTTGGTCCTCCTCGATATCAAGAAGATGCAACTTTTCGATAACGGCGTCGTTCGCGCTTGATGTCGCCATCAGGAAAGCTTCCCTACGAATGAGATGACGTTAGCTTTACTAGTATGTACGACCGTACGCCAGTATCGTATGATTTAAACCAAAACGGATGAACCCTTGCTCTGGGGAGACACGCTCTGCTAACGGTTCTCCCTGTGTCCCGCGAGACCGCAGAATTGTTGTGTGACAAGATGCAACACTCACAGGCGAGCGAAAAGGTGGTGACGCGTAACAGGATGCGTGTAGCAAAGGGCATGGGGTCGTCGCTACGCGTGACCGTCCACGATCTAACAGCCGAGTCATCGAGCCATCTTCTCGCATTCACTCACGCAAGTTTGAGTGATAAGCACTGACCTTACTTATCTAGGAGAGTTATTTCAGATGAGAGATAGTTGATGGGATAGGAGTGATCTTACATGACGTGTACCGTGAGACGGCGAAGGACTCGTGCTCGGGATAGAGACTTGAACTTGCAGAGATTGGCAGTGAGTACTTAGTGGATACCGCACGGCGCATAGGCAAGTCCCAAGCCGTACTGCTACTATGTTTTCAGGACGCTGTGCTTGTCTCAAATGGCTTGGAGTGCAGCTTTGGTCCGGAGTGGTTGACGTCGTTGGGCGACCTTCAGTCAGAGCAGGATAAACCTGACGAACTTCCCAAACAAGCACGAGCGGCGCCCTTTTGATGCCATTTCCAATTTTGGCGAACTTAGACGCTCTCTGCTCCTTACACCCGGCACCTCTCGAGGAATCGGGACCTGCACGCAACCATGGTCTCACTCGCAAGAACAATCCGCTCAATCCGACGCGTTGGCATCAAGGAATGGTGGCATCAAATGCAATACATTGGTGATGCCAAGTCTGGAACTTTCAAGGGCAAGGACCAGTAAGTTGCTTCAAGAATGACCATGCAAACATGATCATTACCCCTCACTTTCGTATTACAGGTTTGGCAATCGGTACTTTGAGAACTTGAACCCGGAGGAGGAGATCCCTGGTGCGTACTTATAGTAATCGCCGGAGGTCATGTCCTGGTCTGACTAAGAGGTGTACAGGTCGTCACAGATGGGTTGACTTCGCTCAGGTATATGCCCATTAAGTCACATACAGCTCCTTCAGTTCATGACCCGCCACTTCAGCACGATTTCAATGCTACGCAAGTGCCACCGGAATGGCACTCTTGGCTCTCCCATATCCGCAAAGACCCCCCTCAAGAGGACGCTGTTGTTGCGAGATTTACCCCTCCCTGGAAGGCTGTACGTGCATTCACATTCGTTTGGACCTTCACGTTCAGAGACTAAACCAGAGTATGGCAGCCGTATGTTGAGAACTTAACTGGTACTCGTGGAGCCTATAAGCCCTATAACACTACGGCTCCCAAAATACGGGCTTGGGAACCAAAGGTCGCCTCGAGAGCATAGACAGGCTGTTGCCAGCATGATCATGTATAGTTCGTACGCTGGACTAATTCCATATTATTACACATGACCTTCCGTCGCGCGCAACATATCCTCCACAACCAGTTCAGCAATAGCCAGCGACGACGTGAGCCCTGGACTCTCGATTCCCATCAAAGTTATCATAGGACTTGTCCCCTTTCGTTTCCCATCCGACCTTCCAAGCCTAGAAGAGAAGTCGTGAGGATAGTCCGTGCGGAAGATAAAGTCCTGGAAGCCTCCATCTGGACCAACGAGTTTCGGCCTAATACCACAGTAGTCGGGTTGCAGCCCGTCGCGGTCGATGCCCTCCAAATACTCCGTAACAGCTTCGTGTATATCTCCCAACCGAGACTCGTCTGGAATGAGGTGCTGTGTCCAAAAGTCTGCATCTGCATCCTCGGGCGGGTTGAGCCAGTCGATGTCTGGCCCGAACCGAACATTGCCCTGCAAATCCAGTGTAAGATGCGTTCCCAATGACTGAAACCCATGCAGAGTACGCCCTGTCCCAGGACATGGATAGATGAGACGCTTCACGTTAGAAACGCCGCGACCGTGATATGAAGCGTATGAGCCTTTGGCGAAGTACATTGGGATACGCTTCTCCGGCGGGAGCAATGAGTTGAGGACCATGGGACCTGCAAGGCCCGACGCGTTGATGACCGTGCGCGCCAGCAATGAATCACTTTCTTCGGCTTCCCCTGTAACAGTCTGAACTATCCATCCCGTCTCTGCAGCCTCAGAAGAGACGACCCCTTCAGCTTGCGAAGACCCGGTGTGGGGGTCTACGCGGACGACCTTGGTCGAGTATGCGAGCGCGCCACCCTCGGTTTCGCTGATATCCCTCTCGAAAGTCTCCATGAGCGTGTGCGAGTCTGCAATCCCTGTTTCTGGGCTTAACAATGCCGCGACGATCTTCTTCGACAGGTCGGGCTCCATCTGGTGTATCTCGTCACGCTCCAGTAGGCGAGTGGGCACAACTGGCTGATGGGTATCCGACGAAGGCGAGTGCAGCGGCCATGCGAGACTCTTCGCCTTCTCGTGAAGAGTTTGGAGGTAAGGGCGCTGATGCTCTTGCGCGACGACTAGCTTGCCTGTCTTTCGGTATGGCACGTTGTTCTCCGAACAGTAATCGTACAAGAGAGTACGCCCTCTCAGACATAGCCGCGTCTTCAGCGAATCATTTGGGTAGTAGAGTCCCGCGTGTACCACCTCGGAGTTGCGGCCACTATGACAGGTCCTTGAGCTCGATACGTTTAAGGGAAATTTATCAATAGCGTATATACCTGATCTCCTGACCGGCAGTAGTATGTCTCTCCACCAAGAATGTTGTCTTGGTTGGGAACTGTTGGGCCAAGCGACGTGCGATGGCAAGTCCAACTACGCCTGGAGTTGGTTGTGGGTATTCCGCACTTAGCAAAGTACCTGCATAGACGATCACTTACCACCGCCAATCACCAGGTAGTCTACCACGGACTCTGGATTCTAACCAAGATCATAATCAACTCTTGGAGAGGCATTACGGTAGACTCCTCATACCTTGAATTTGTACCGACCGTTGCCATTCAATGCTGCTGGCAGTCCACGTATCTTCATGGTTCAATGCAGAGTCTGATAGAGTGAGTCATTTTGCATCATAGCCGCATAATGAAGGCTCGTGGTAAGTACTCAGGCCTGCAGTGTTCGGGAACCCGAGATTCCCGCACTATTAATAGTAGTTACACTAGAGTGACCGGCAAGTGCGGAACGGCGTCCTGCCTCTCACTCTCTTCCTTACCACTACCATCGACACAGAAGGCGGCCACCATTACTATGTCTCGCTCATCATTCGCATGTGGCGCAGCGTGTAGTCATCACAAAGGAACAACTTGAAGCTTGCGTCATAGCAAATGCTGCCGGCTTACTCTTGGTGGGCTAAGACCACCGTGATGATGGATTTCTAGTATATTCTCTCGTCAATTGCGAACTCCTTCCACCGTTCTGTCGCATGCGCAGCTCTGAGCTGACTGACGACCCGTGGACGCAGCCCATGTGTCTTCGATACGCACGACGACCGGATCGTCTTCCCCACAAATGTAGAACCGCCAACGGAGAAGTCAAGAAGCTGGTCACAACGGATAGACAGCGTGAGGAGTAATGGTATGTCCCAATTTTGTTATCTGCGCCTGTACGTATATCGCGTTACTGACTGACGGCATTTCATGGTTCCAAGGCCGTGTACATGTCCATCAGCTTAGACCTCTTCCTCTATGTGCAGATGCACCCACGACCTATCGCCCTCCAGACTCTGTTCACAACTTTAAGATGAGGCTGATGTGTTATTGTGGCGCTCGTTATGATCAGCATCGCACCTTGTTCGGCGAATCACAGCGCTCACGCGTCCACGAACGGTGTGCCCGGAAGGCCTCGTGTTTCTGATGAAAGCCCACAGAAGACCGATGGTTTCCTGAGTTTGACAAGACAGCCAAGCTCCCCGCCCTGCATTCACTAGCCAGCCCTGATCAAATGCTCCAAATGTCTGCATTGATTTCAGCGTATGCACGCACCCTTTACATGCGTTTTCTCGGCCTTTCGATGTTCATTGAGGCTGACAACGTTGACCCTCCGCGGCCTATATAGCCCCATCCTCCGTCGTCATCCACTTCCCTTCCTTCTCTCTGGTGCAGTTTCGAATACGCCTGGCTGACGGTTCCCAGTCAGCCTCCTACCTCTCCTGCGCGTCGGCGCGATCGGTGCTGTTCCTTCGCACACGTTGGTGATTTCACCCTAGGCGTGCCTGGTCTTACCGTGGATATCATGCGACTGTCTTTACTGCTTGGCTCGGTAGCGTTGGTACTGCGCTCTGGGTTCGTCCTCGGCGTAACCGTTGTACCCAGGAAAAACGAGCCAGTTGTAGCTGTTGGCTTCAACGACGACACCATCGCAAAGGTAGAGGCCAATTTGTTACAGATTGCAACTCACAGGTGAGAAACTTCCGCCACTCCGTCCTTTGTGTGCGAGTGGCTGATTTCGCGTCTTATTGCACTTTGTAGTTGGGAGTTGGGTACAGCAGCACAGGCACTGGTGGAGTTGCACACACCTTCAGTCTCCGTGTTTCAACAGACTGCGTTCCCTCCTCCGTCAAATCTAACCGCGAACTTGGGCAATGCTACCGGTTGGCTCGATATTGCGTATCAGTAAGTATCTGGTAACTTTGTTCGCAGTTAGTGTGCCTGTTAATGACGCAATTCATTTTGTTTAGCACGCGCAATCAGAAGAACACGAGCACATTGACTTTAATTGACGGGGATGGCGCCGTTGGCGACCCAGCCAGTGAGCTCTCCGGTATATGTTGAAGTCATAATAATCACTCACATTACTCCTGCAGGTCTCGGCGTCTCAATACTGCTTGCAAACTGGACACGATCAGACCTTGCTGACCAGTCGTTTGCACAAGACGCTAGGCAACAGCTGGCGTATTTGACCGACATCGCCCCTCGGACGGACGACGGCGCCATTTCTCATCGAAATGACCAAGTTCAGCTGTGGGCAGACTTCGTATACATGGCCCCACCGTTCATTGCGTATTATGGTGCACTTGCAGGCGGTTCGACCGAAGCGAAGTTGCTGCAATATGCCTACGATCAATGTCGTTTATATAGGAACTACCTGTTAGACCCCGCCACAGGCCTTTGGAAGCATATCGTTCTTGGCAATGGCACAGACTTCAGACTTTGGGGTACTGGTGAGGCATATTTCAAGGGTATCGGTACTTCGTCTCGCTAACTCTATGCATATGGAACAGGAAACGCGTGGGCTGCAGCTGGCATGCTCCGGGTGCTTGAGGCTCTTCGACACTCTGATCAGCGATATGCATTCGGGACCCAACAGGCTGATTTGACGTCTTGGATTAACGAAATTTTGGTTGCATCATGGCAGCACCAGGTAAGGTCCCTGGCACTACTCACGAGTATCGTTTACTTACAACCGCGTGTCGAATAGCAAGCAAACGGCACTCTGCTCAACGTCATTAACGATCCGACGACTTTCCCTGACTCTTCATCTACCGCACTCCTTGCTGCGGTGACATATCGGCTGGCAGCTCACACGGGCAACTACACACTTATTCCCCATGCCAACAGCGCTCTGACAGTCATACGAGAAAGCGTTAACGAAGACGGGTGGTTACTAAACACTGTCGATCCCGAGACCTTCAATACCCCCTCTTTACCTGGTCAGTTCAGCCCCGAGGGCCAGGCGTTCGTGCTATTGCTGCATGCAGCTTGGCGAGATTTCAACAAATATCTTTCGGGAACTCTACCGGCATAGAGAGGGAAAGAATCAAAATTTGACTCCGTTGTTGTATGTGTCTTTAGATGATTTGTGTCACTAACTTCAGGTGCTACTGCTCGTAGTACCAGTATCCTTATTACTCACCGTCCTTGTATACGTAGTTTGCTTATCTGCGAAACCATTGTTCCTCCGATTGTTCCCATGCTCATGATAAATCAGATCAGGGCATAATTGCCTCTCTCGTGTGCTGGCTACTGCTAACGTCGAAAGCAAGGGTCGTACTCTTTCGCTACGCTGGGAAATCCCGAGACTGGGGGAATAGTTCATTGGGTCGGCTTGACTGGGGAAGTCGATTTAGACTTCGTTCATCTCCCGGCGTCCGACTCGGCAGCGGTGAGAATCGCGAAGCGTCAGTGCGTCTATTTAATGTGGGTGCTGTCAGCAATTATGTTGTCTGTGAGACCCAGCCAAGACAAGTGGGTATGATATGATACTGCTATGATTGTGCGCTGACTATGAGGAGCAAGCTGTGTCGTTTGCCAGGAGACAAGATGATCGCGAAACAATCGCGAAATGCAGCAATCAAAGGGAGCAAAATTTTCCTTTTCCGGCTAGCAACACTTTGACTGTTTGACCGTAGACGCCTATCAGACCGATTGGATCTGGGGAGTCCAGGTTGGTCGCCATCAGAATTATAACAACCCTCGTCGTTGCCGGATCCCCTCTTTCTCCCCGCCGCCGCTCATTCTCAAGCCTCTGCTCGCTGTGTGTCGACCGACACAGAGCGGCACACGCGCCCCTCGGAGCATCATGCTCGCCATGTTCGTCCTCTCCGTCTTCGCCGCTCTCGCCCTCTGCTGCCTGCTCTTCCCCTCGGTATGGGCCTCCATGACAGGCGATGAGCTCCTCGACGCTCATGAGGCAGGGCTTATGCTTGTGTCTACCCGTGCGTCGATATGGTTTTTTGCACATCGAAATTCCATGGGCTGACACTGGTTGTCTTGACGTGTAGGTAACCCAGTACGGGAGACCGGCCCTCCAGCTTGCATGGCAAAGCTCATCATGTTGCGGCACAAGGTATGCTTTTTATTTTGCTTCATCAGTGGCACTCAGAGACCGACCATATCGACTCAGATTAACCAGGTGAACTCTCGGCGACGATGTAACAACTCACATGCGCGACAATCCGCGCTGATGTCTTACGCATCACCATCACGGCCACCTCGCAATTCATGGCGAATCGGACGTTCACATGGCAAGCAGTCTTACTACTGAGACACTTGCTCGACACTGGGGGACTTGGAAAACACCAAACAAACATATATTAATCGGCCATTTATCGTCACTGTACGCTTCTTTGGATATTGGGGAAGTAGTTCTAGGGCGCCGTTGGGGGTGAGTTGTAGTGGGAGAGGGACGATCTTTTGTTCCTGGTAGATGATCATCTAGGTGCATGGACCAAGACGAAACGTTCTGGTTGTGTACTGGATGATAGTTTGGATGATTTATTGTTCGTACAAGTGAAGGATCAAGCTTGTAACGATCGTGCATATACCCCAGAGCTACCCAATAATACCTCGTTCGTTTTTCTTCATAGCTTTCCCGACTGAATTCGACTTTCACTGGCATCTCCTATCCGCACGCAGCCCAACAGTTCTCGCATTTTCGCGCCACCTGGTAAGAGGCTGACCTTCGCGAAGAGCGTCATGCTTGAGACGTTCATCGCCCTCCTGAGATGCTTCTGATAGAGAGTAATATCTCTGCGCATTCTGTGATAGGCACGGGCATTCTGCACGCCAGTTTACAGCAGGACCTGGGAACAAAACATGTTCTGTGGCAGATCTATCAGAGGGGTAGATAGTTACCCGTTAAATAGCCTGCGGTACCCACTTCATTTGAAGAGAATTCACTCACGGTGGAAGCATTGACTGTTCTAACTCCTGTCACTGAACAGTCTAACTGCGTCAAGTATACAGTTCCTCATCCGCCTCGTCAAATCGATCCACAATCCCTCTCAACCCAACCCCAGGATCGGGGTTGACATTCCCATCCCTCTCCCTATACGGCGTATGCACCTCCGCCTTAACCACCAACCTCCACGGAATAAGCACAAGCCCAACAAACCTCCCATTCGGGTTCGGATTATATGACACAGCAGATGAGCCAACACCGCCATCATCATCAGCAGAACCAGATTCGGAGACGGGAGGTGTGGGTAGACGGAACTCGTCTGTGTTGATGAGCAATATGTTGAGCAGCCTGTCTGTGCCTGCGAACGTTCCCAAGAATAGCCTTCCGTCGGTGATGGTTATGCGCATTGTTTGACGGAGAAGGGACGTTAGTTTGGCCAATGCAGGCGAGCGTGGCGGGGAAGGCGACTGAGATGTTGTGGAGGGATCTTGGAGTTGTAGAGACTCGTCCATTCGTTCTGGGAGTGAGGATGTGTCGGACATTGCTGAGGGAGTCTGTAGAGTTGAAGATGGCCGTTCAGAAGAAGGGTGTGGTCGGTGATTGTGAGCATGAATGACAGGCTTGAAATCATCATATCTAGTCTCGTACCCGTAGACCCGAGGACTTGATGTCATCATATCCAAGTCTCTGGGTTGCACGAGGCAGTCTAGTACTCAGGCGTCCAGATCTTCAGAGACAAATCCCTGCGATAACATTGGACATACAAGATTCATCAAGGCGGTACAAATCGACGACGTTTAAACGGGGAAGAGTGCACTATAATGTGCGCGACAAGCTACCTAGTCCGTAGAGAGATAGTGTAGAATCGATACATGCATGGCGGGAACGTAAAATATCAAGCACACAAAACGAAATAATGGGTATGCTACTTACTGTGGATAGACAGCGACATATATATAGAAATGTAACAGTTTGAACCGAGTCCACCAGATGGAATCCTGCAAAGCCTGCGAATTAGGCAAAACGTGAGCGCCTGCCAGACACGGCTGACAATACGCTGGGAGCCTTTGCCACTTTCTTCGCGCCTTGCGTAGATGAGGCAGCAAGAGGCCCAGGTCCTTTACGATGACTAGGCATAGACCCACCACCGATCTTCGCTGACTTGTTCATGCCGGTGACGGCAGATGCTCGGCCAGTGCCTATATTCCTCGTGCTGCCCTCACTGCGAGCCCACTTTTGCTGGCGAGCGAGGTCTTCGGAGGTGAGGTCGCGACGGGGCTATTGGAATCATTCGCAAATCCTCAGCACAGACATAGAAAGCATAGGTGAGCAACGTACCTTCATGAGATCCCACTCCATATCATTCGAGGCTCCGGCTCCGAAAGGCTGCTTATGCGACATGTCGAGTTCTCTAGTACGAACATTGTCCATATCGTCGTCGTCATCCGCGTTGAGCCACTGAACGTCGTCGACATCTATGGTTTCGACAGTCTAAACAGGCGAATTTAGCCATAGTCGCAAGCGAGATCGTGGAAAGTTCTTCTTACCTCTTCTCCTCGAGCGACTCTCTGAAGCTGCTCGCGCAGGGCACTGGCATCGATAACTTCTCTTTCCTCCCCGTCGCTGTCCTCATCGTCGTCGTCCACTCCATGGCCGCCGTCAGGAAGGCCGAAGAAGCTGGTGTCCTCATGATCTAAATGGGCGAACTCGTCCTCATCGTCATCGACCCTGTACGCTGCTGCGAAGGCTTGTGTCTCCGGGTTCTTTTCTGTAGCAGGGAGTTATTGACTATACTATAATGAGCGAGAGGAAACCGACGCGCACCTATTTGCTCCAGCGTATCGCCTTCAATCCTGCGCTTCTTCGCCATTCGCTCACGTGCCCGCTTAGCCTCCCAGCTCTCCTCGTCACTCTCGTCGTCGTCGAAATCAAGGAGGTTGTTCCTTCGCTTCACGCGCATCTTACCCTCCGCAGCGTCTCTCGCAATCTTCTCGTCCGCGGCATCATCCAACGCACGGTGCTCCTGGACCTTCTCCAACACCCTCTCCTCGTTGAGTGTCTCATCGTCCATATGAGCGTCGTCCACCAACTCCTCCAACACCTGGTCCTGATCCTCGCCGTCCAGCTCTTCCTCCTCGTCTTTCTTCTTCGGCACGCCGAAACCGAAGCCAGCATCTTCATCGGACTCCTCAGCCTCTCCTTCAATGAACTCATTCCTTTCCATTAGCCTCTTCTTCTCGAACTGAGGCGCCTTGATACGGCTGGGCTTGTGACCTAGCAGGTCGAAAGCGTTGCGAGGCTTGGCAGGACTAGGTGACGGACTTGAGCGATACCCTTGAAGCTTCTCAGGCGTAGAGCTTCGCCTTCTCAATCGTCTAGGTCGTAGATTCTCTTCCTCATCTTCTTCATCTTCGCCCTCGGACATCCGACTAAGAGCGATAGTACTCAACGGCTGCCTTGTCACTGACGGACCAGCAACAGCGAAAGCTGGTGATGCCGGGGACGAGGGGGGCTTAGTTTGCGTCAAGAACCTGGAAGACACGTGAGTCAAATAGAGCAATCATGTTAGGAATCGATCATGGTGAATACGCACCCGTGTCTATTAATGAAGAGAGGCTTCGCGGCCGATCTTGGCACGCGGGCGCCTTCCTCAACTATGAACTCTTGCTCCTTCTCAAAAATATTATCCGCCTGTCGAAGGAGGCTTTCATCTACCTCAAGGGCTGGCTGCAAGCTTTGCCCAAGTGTCAACGCCAGATCGCTCGAACCTGCCTGGCGTGAACCAGACGGCTCAGTTGGCTGTTGCAATCAAAACTCACCATTAGTCTCGGTGGATGCAATCACAGCGAATAGTCTCATACCTTAATAGGCGTCATGAACTGCGAGAAACCGATAGGTTTGCCGAGCTGAACAGGAGCAGGAGAGGCACCCGCCTGTCCTGAGGCTGCAAAGAACTGCGAGAGACCACCCCCACCAGGTCGGATATCGGCAGCAGGCTCAAGAGAGAACGCAGGAGCACCCGGTGTTGAGCTCGGCCCAGCAGCCTCGTCATCCTCGAAAAGTGAACTGAGACCCATGCCCTTCCCAGAACTACGGAACTGCAGCGGACTGAGAGACTGAGAGAGGAGTGGTGGCTTTGAAGAGGACGGTCTATGCAGAGTTTGCTTCGTTGACGGGGTCAGGAACACGTCTTCATCCTCGTCGCCTGTCGGGAGTTCCTGTAGAGGGGAGCGGTCCTCTCCAGCTGGCGCGGGATTCAGGCCTAACACAGAAGACGTCGAGGCAGTCCGACCAAGGCTCGGCAGGGAGAAGATACCGCTCCCACCACGCAAAGCCGCCAGAGGCGACACAACTGTCGAACCGCTTTGACTCGCTACGGCGGTGTTCTCCTTGTCGTCGCCTCTATCAAACATCAGCCGGAAGTCGTTCTCTTTGTCGGTCCCTTCTTCAAGACGCTCCGACATCGAAGATACAGAGCTGCGATGACTCAGCATTGGGTGGGGAACTTCGAGGTCTGCCGGAGGCTCGAGAACGACAGATGAGCCCGCGACCAGTATGCGCCCTGTAGCAGGACGATTTTCGCCGTCTTCTTCATCGTCAGAGTCGAACACTGCTCGTGGACGACCAGCGGACCTCCCGACCCTCATTGGAATGTTCTCGTCGTTCTCGTCGTCGTCATCTTCAACGTCGAGAGGGCCGACATCGTCGTCTGTAGCTATGGGAAGATCAGTCATGCCTTCACTGATATCCCCGTCTTCGTCCATGTCGTTCTCGTTCTCATTCTCGGCATCCGGCATCCAATCACGGTCATTCTCATCATCGCCCTCACCCTCATCGTCGCCATCCGAGCTATCCTCTCTAGCCCTATTCTCCCGGCTCCTCCGCGCCAACATCTCCAAAAGCCCCGCCTTATCCACACTCGGCTCTTCCTCACGACGCTGACCCACCCTCTTCGCAAACTCAGCTTCCTTCTGCGACGTCAGCTCCCTGCTCTGTTTGTCTGACGCGTGCAGAAGAAGCTGGTTGAGGTCCTTCTGATTGACGTGTGCCTCCCCGCGGCCTTTACCCTTGCGAGCCTTTGAGAGTGCCTCTGAGAATAAGGGAGCAGCGGCAGCGGATAGTATCTCGAAGTCTCTCTTGCCCCCGCGTAATGCTGAGGTCTTAATCGGCGACCGGATGAGACTGGCCTTCCCAGCTGCGGTAAGCTGCTTCTGCCTGCCAACGGACTCTCCGATATGTTTCGCCTTCCTAGAGCGTCGGTCCTTATCCTCCTCCTTGGCTACCGTGTGCATATCATCATTCACGATCTCCAAGTCGCTATCATCCTCATCATCGACGGCTTGCTGCTGCTGCTTTTGGATATACTGCAGCTTGGCCTCGCGGAGCTTCCTCTGTATCTCCGTTTGCTCTTTCTCCCTTTTCGCTTCGTTCAATATCTGACCTACAGAAGGCATCTCTTCGTCGTCTGACATGCCGTCTGGAGCGGGCGATCCACCATTACCATCCAAGAGGCCGTTCGCCTGAAACACGTCACTCTGGGCTTTCGTCGGTGTGCGTGGAGGTTTCGAAGATGATTCGGCTTCATCCTCATCATCGCCAAGAAGCCCAGTGGGAATGAATTCTCTGCTGGCGGGTTTGGTGGTACTCGATGATAGACGGGAGGGAGGAGGACGAAGAGTGGAGGGCCTTGCGATGAAGGTCTCAGTTGGACGAGCAGGAGAAGATGAGAATGGCTGGATAGGGTCGGAGTGTAATGCAGTCGGGTTGTCAGGCGCAGGTTCATGTGAGGGCAGGCCGCGGAGTCCATTGCTATGACATTGTGAGACAGGAGTAATAAAGGTAGGCCATCGCACTCACGACAGCTTCTCAAAAAGAGAAGAGATCCTTAGCTTGTTCTCGCGACGAGGAAGAGTAGGGCGCTGATCAGCCTTGATACGAGCTGTGGCTTTTTGCGTTTCCAAAAGCTCCTTCTTTGTAGGAGCCTAGAATAAACTCCCTTAGTACTGTGTGGTGGAAGCACAGCTCAGACTGACCTTGACGCGCTTGCCCTTCGACGTACGCCCACTTCTCGTCTTACTTGAGCGGACAGTGGGTAGCATGCCGTCAGAATCATCTTCCTCTGCGGAATGGCTCCTCTGTCTCGCCTTGCCCTTTTGTTTAGCCGACACAGGGGCCATATCCTGAGACGTAGGAGGGGTTGGAGAAGAATGGGTGTTAGGGGTGTTGATAGGATGCAAGGCCTCAGGGGAACTATGTGCTGAAGTTTGGGCTTGCTCGGCGGGGGACTCACTGTCTGAGTCGTTCAGGTAGCGCGTTTGCTTCTTTAGACGTCGGGCGACACGCGGCGGTGATGCGCCGTCTCGTTGTTCAAGACGGGAAGCGGTGGGTTTGACAATTGGGCCATCGAAAGGGTCGTCCGATACGGACCCCGACGCGACTCCTTTGGACAAAAGGTTGCCTTTCTCTTCTAGCCCTGACTGCCGCGTATCAGAGGGATCAACGTCCATATCTTCGTTGTCAAACTGCTCGTCAATCTGTGCAAGCGCATCTTTCAAACTGCGCCGAGCGTATTTGCTGGAACCCGCGACATCGTCCATGCCGTCGCTAAGAGTATTCTGGACATCCGACTCGCCGTGAGAGTCGTCGTCGTCGTCATTGAAGGACGTGTCGCCGAAGCCCGCATCGTCCGAGCTGGGTGGTACATCGTCGAGGGATACAGAGTTCGTGGGACTGGTGTTCGACACACTGGGGCTCGTGTCGACTGCGAGAGATTTGGTGAGGGGGGTCTGCGCGTCGGGTGTCTCGATTGGTTTCCGCCTCCCGTAAGTTCGTGTGGGTCGGACAATCTTCACCGGGGACGAGGTGGGAGAGCTCATCGCAGATGATGGCGTTAAGGAAGGGGGCGGCAACGACGTGCACGCGTGGTTTCAGGACGTCGTCGTCGTCGATGGTGTCTGCCGAGCTCGCTACGTTCCGGCGCTGAGCACGCTACACAAGAAGATGTGACCAGTCAACGCGTGTGTCACATCCACGTCACACAGCACGCGAGTGACATACATCTACACGTGACCGCGTTACACCGATATTTTCCCGCATGTACTTGTTCGCATTTACAAAGGCAAAATATATGCACTACGCTAGAAGGTAGGAATAGGTATGGTATGTTACGAAAACACTGTGTAAAATCTGTGCATTCATAGCATGATATCCATTCAAGTATACATTGACGTTGGACAAGACAAAGTGTATAAGCATCGAAAGTCGAAGTGATTCGTAACATAGGATGCGTGGAGGTCAGAGTGGTTCACAACTGCCAGAGATGTGATGCAACCGCATCTAGCACTACTAAACCTGACACAACATAGCCCTAAGACTCCTCCAATATCTCCTGCTGATGTTGCTGACTTAGGCCTTCCGGTATAATGGGTGTAGCGTGTGTTCCTACAGCGTTGGGGGAAAAGGGATCGCCAACAGAGCTCGGGTAGTCGACCAGTAGATTCGCAGGTACAGTAAAATTGTTGGAGCAGTATAGCAAGAAGACCGAAAGATAAAGTAGAGGAACGCAGGAACGCGTTGGGCGCCCGAAGGTTCAAAGCGCTATTTCCATATTTGGATGTGCTGTATAGTACCTCAGCCACATCAGCGGGTCAGAGATTGTTCTGGTCAATATAGACGCCTGCACTTCCCCCGACCTTCAAGACCCTCAAGATGAGGTACGTACGCCAAAGTTCTGCTCTTGCATGCTCTCAGCTGACTTTTGACCTGCAGTCACCGTAAGGTATGTGTTTTGCGCAGGAAAAATCGAACAGATTGGACTGAAAATGCCGTTAGTACGAAGCCCCCCGTCACGGCTCTCTTGGATTCCTCCCCCGCAAGCGTGCGGCACGCCACCGTGGAAAGGTCAAGTCTTTCCCCAAGGTAAGCTGGAGAGTTTGTGGCGAAGAAAGGGCGAATTCTGAGCTGTTTGCGGATTCGTAGGATGACCCCAAGAAGCCTGTACACTTGACTGCTGTTCTGGGTTACAAGGCCGGTATGACCCACGTTGTTCGTGATCTTGACCGTCCTGGCTCCAGTACGTATCGCTTTACCGGTTCAGCGAAATTCTACTTCTAACACAATGAACAGAGATGCACAAGCGTGAAATCGTCGAGGCCGTCACTGTTGTTGAGACCCCTCCCATGATCGTTGTCGGTGTTGTCGGCTACGTCGAGACTCCCCGCGGCCTCCGCACTCTCACCACCGTCTGGGCCTCCCATCTTTCCGACGAGCTCAAGCGCAGATTCTACAAGAACTGGTACCGCTCCAAGAAGAAGGCTTTCACCCGCTACGCCAAGAAGCACTCTGAGGATGGTGGCAAGTCCATCGCCCGTGAACTCGAGCGCATCCGCAAATATTCCACCGTCGTCCGTGTGCTCGCACACACTCAAATCCGCAAGACCGGTCTCAGCCAGAAGAAGGCCCACCTCATGGAGATCCAGGTTAACGGTGGCTCGATCGCCGACAAGGTCGAGTTCGCCCACGGTCTCTTCGAGAAGCCCATCCCTGTCAGCTCCGTCTTCGAGCAGGATGAGGTTATCGACGTCATTGCTGTCACCAAGGGTCACGGTTTCGAGGGTGTTACTCACCGTTGGGGTACCAAGAAGCTTCCTCGTAAGACTCACAAGGGTCTCCGTAAGGTCGCCTGTATCGGTGCATGGCATCCTTCGAAGGTCATGTTCTCGGTGGCCCGTGCTGGTCAAAGTCAGTTGCTTTTCTTATACATCGCACAATTTTCTTTTACTGATCAAATTTAATTAGACGGCTACCATCACCGTACTGAGCTTAACAAGAAGATCTACCGTATCGGCTCTGGTGAGGACGACTCGAACGCATCGACTGAGTCCGATATCACCAAGAAGAGCATCACGCCCATGGGTGGCTTCCCTCACTACGGTATCGTCAAGAACGATTTCGTCATCCTCAAGGGCTCCATCCCTGGTACCAAGAAGCGTGTCATCACCCTCCGCAAGTCCTTGATGGTCCACACTTCTCGTCGTGATCTCGAGAAGGTGCAACTCAAGTTCATCGACACCTCCTCGAAGTTCGGTGTAAGTCCTCCCACTCTTATCTCAGGAGGAATTCATGGGATGCTGATTCTTGCGTTTTATAGCACGGTGCTTTCCAGACCTTCGAAGAAAAGGCCTCGTTCTTGGGAACGCTCAAGGCCCGGGCATAATTCTTTGTACTTACTTATTCTGCTGTCGTACCATTTGCACGTTCTCATCCATAGGCATCATGTCATTCTCTACGCTTTCTACTATGCTACGTACTGCCAATGCCTACAGTCGTTTTGCATCTGTACTCTCCACGAGTGTGATGAGTGTTATTATCGACCATGTCCCACATCTATGGCGAGCGATCGTGAAGGCATGAAATGCACAAGTTCGGTGATTCTATCAGCTGTTTACAGGACATTCGTGTGTGAAATACATGACAAGTCGTTCAGATCCCAGGGTGATTCTTCACAACTACCTGGTACGTATCATGAGACGAGCAGCTTCCCATTTGTCCTAGTTCCATTGCAGACTTGACGTCGACCTCAGTGTTGACGTATATCTGCACGCCAGTAGATGCCAGTTTGCGCCCGCGGGTGTTCTGTGTGCTCTTGCTATCACATCCTGTTTCTTCGCTTGATAACTTCTCAAAGGAAACCCAGGTGGTCAATATGGTGGGATACATGCCCTATCGCGTCAGACGTCAGTGTATGTTCGTCGGACTGTCAGAGAAAGCGGAGGTACGCACGACTAGTTGGATGAGCGCCGCGTTCTGGAGGTACGATATCACCGGGGAGTACAGGGCGAGCGAGGTACCCATGGCAAGAGTCTAGACTAAATTGTAAGATCGGTACGCGAATAGCTTAGCGAAAGACCTGCCCATAGAGCGCAATATAAGAGTCCTGCGTCGACTAACAGTATCAAAAACTTCTGCGGGCGAGTTCGTGGATTTTTGCCTGAGACGAAGGCATCAACGACTCTTTTATGCGTCCTGCCCACGTTTGATTGTCAGTTTGTATTTCGCAGTGCCTGAGCAAGATCTTGTTCACACACCAAGCTTTGTATGCAATAATGACTGTCGCATACACGTTTAGCGTCCAGGATGTGCAGATCGCTGCGAATAGTGCGTTCTCGCCCATCGCGCAGGGTTTGTATATGCTGTAGCCTGAGACACCTGGCGCAGCATATTAGATGCTACTCGGAAGTGTAATTGATAGGATCGACTGACCGAGCAGGGCGAGAAATAGTACAGTTGAGACGGCGCGCACTATGCGATTTCCGGTGCAGATTGTACACGCCCTGAAGAGAACAACGAGATCGCTGAGGATGATCTGAATACAGTGTCATTGGCAGAAATGAAAGATGTCTGGATATACAAGCGAGCACGTACGTTGACCGCCAGCAACACGGTTTGGGTACAATCCGGGAATGTAGGTAGCCTCTTCGGAGTTACACCCTCGTAAGTTGTAGAGGCATCTTCAACGAATTCAAACACGTCATGAAGCCACTTCACAGTGATCGCCCAGTGTGCTGTCGCCACTGCGTACATGAGGACACATATGGCCATCATGAAGAGTCTCTTGATGTTACGGGGGCGATCGCGACTAGTATAGAGGGATAAAAGTATTCATTAGCGTGTGATAGAACGTACGATGGGTCGACTTACATCAGCATGGCGGCAGAGAAGACGATGAGAGACGAAAATGCGCCTATATCATATGTTGTCGGTAACATTAGTAAGGACTCGGACCTTGATAGGGAGTATGGCAGGAATCTTACCCCAGAATATTGTTTCAGAAATCAGAGGGCCATGGATGTGTTGCCCGTCCAGCGTCGATGTGCCCTGCCCTTGTAGAGCGAGCGCACTGAGGCTAGCTATATTGGAGGGACAGGATGTTTCAATGTACATCCTTGGACGGGACCCCACAGTGGAATGAAGCTCTGTAGGGTACAATAAAGCTCCTTCATATATGTATTCAACCTACACTGATGGTGACTGGGGTGACTGGTTTCTATAAGACGAATGGGGTGTATTCCAGAGAACCCAAGCACTTGATGTACCGTCCCATGGACAGGTTACCTGACCGCATCGTTTTATGATGAGCAATTATATTGCATCAGTGACGCTCGTTCCAAATATGCGTAATATACACATACCTATGAGTCTTCAGAGGATACCAGTTGTATTCCAGGGAGCTAGGGTACTTGGTTGATATCCATGAGGACTACTTGGCATTGGAGTCTTCTGACGTTCTGTTTAAGTGGTATTGAGCACCACAGAGGTATGACTATAATCGCATCTACATGCAGAGCTCGTTTTCATCTGTCAAATGGACGTTATCGAGCAGAACTTGTGCTTAGGAATTCACAGCTGACATGGCGGTCAAGAGCGTGAAAGTGATGAGTTGCCCTTTTCGGCGCCGAACGCTCTGAGAGAAACGCCCAGAGCTGCAAGCCAATCGCGTGCCGTGAAATACCTCGGACGAAATAGCCGCTCAATGGCTGTTGGCGACTTTGCTGTCTCTCCTCCATCCACGCCTGCTCTGCCCGCAAAAGGTCGCGTTCGACACGCTTCCTGCTTTCACCGTGCGCGTACTGTGCACACTCGGTATGTTATGATTGAAGTTTAGCTGGCCAAACTGTGCTCAAATCACTGTAGGATGACTGTGTGTCACATTGATGCTGAGAGTGTCCTCTCCGGGCCTCAGATGCTTTCGTCATCCCCAGCAGTCTTCACGCGCTCGATGGCTTACGCAGGTTGCCCCTGGAAGTGTCTCTGCTGCTACGTGGAAGGGTGCGACGAGAACGTTGCCGGACCGTCATCATGGCCAAGTGCACACAGAACTCCCAAACAAAATAGCTCAGTCGCAAAGGCACGGCATAGAAGCGAGGCGCGAACGGCCAGTGGAAAGAGGCGCGAAAAGGACGGCACAGAGGTCGAAGTCAGTTGCAGAGAGGCGAGCTCAGGGCTTCAGAGAACCAGCTTCCGTCGGCCCACTCGTGACACCCGTCCAGCCAGTACTCAAGATTTATCTATCGTGCCGGTGCAGAAGCCGGAAGAGTCGCTCCGTAGACGAGCAGCAGCGCACATATACCCACGCCCTAGAGCCATCTCGAAAAGCGTCCTCCGGCAAGAAGACCAGCAGCGTCGCTCGTTCCACCACACCCGAAGTACACCATTCTGTCACAGACGCCGAGCGGCAGGTTTTCGCATCCCTTTTCCGCGACGAGGCCCGCCTGCCTTTGCAACGACGGCGCATGCGCTACAAACACCTTCGCACACTGGCTACCACAAACTCCCTCCAACAAGCCTGGCCAGCCTATGTAGCGCTCAGCTTCTCGGAACCACACGAGAAAAGCTATTTCATCCCATGGCAATACCTCCATCGCCTTGTACGAGTAATATCTGCTACCCGTCCACGTGTCCGAGCCCACTTCGAATGCCTACTAGACGTTTTGTCCAGAATTCATGAGACGGGAGGCAAGGTGCAGATGTGGGAATGGAATATTCTCATAGACGCCGCCGGCAAGGGCTTGCGGAAGACGACCGAGGGACAATTCAAGGACGCTCTTACCGTCTACGACGACTTCCTGAACAATAGGTCGCCCGGTGCGTCACTACGAGTCGATGCGAAGTCTCCCTCGAAGACCTCCAAGGATTCTGATCACCCCCGGAAGCCGAACGAACGCACACTGGCGACAGTTCTGCATCTTGCTTCGCGCACACATGACGACCAAGCCTTCGCTCATGCCGTATCCTTATTGCAGGCCAGCGGTGTTCGCCCGGATCGTGTTATCTATCTCACCCTAATGGAACGTCATTCGCGTACAGGCAATCTCTCAGGTATCAGGGCGGTAATCTCAGAGATGCAGCGACGGGATATGGAGCTCGGACTGGAAGGTTGGACGCTGTATATGTGGGCACTGGCGCGGTCGGACCGTATGGACCAAGCCGAGAGTATATTCGCCGCGCTTCGTGGAAATGCCATGGCTCAGGTGACCGTCGAGGTCAACGCTGCACGCGCGTATCTCGAGGACATGGATTTGAACGTGCCGACGGATATCTTACCAGACGAAGTTACGTACACAGCTATGGTTCAGGCGTACGCATATCACGGTCAGTTCAAGAAAGCCTTGCAAACCTTCGTCGAGATGGTCAGAGCGCTGCAATCCTCCCCGCAAGGCGACAAGGAAGTCTCGATGGTGCATGTTGACGCTCTACTGCCCGTATACCGCGCGATATTTCTTGGTTTCTCCCGTCACAGCCAAATTGACGTGCCGAGCATCTCGCCTCTCGTCCGGGACAGCAGGTCCATCATACGTGGTGCCCAAGGCTGGTCGCTCTCTGCATGTGAGAGAATCCTTGGCGATTGGCTACGTCTCCCACACAAGACCAGACCCAACGCACACACTATCTATTGGGCGCTCAAGTCTTTCGACGTACTCAGCGGGGGAGACCCAATGTTCTTGAAGAGCGTTGTCGAGCGGTTAGAGCAACGATTCGAGTTGAAGTGGGGAGGGAGGCTATCTAGATTTATCGAGGAGAGGGTGAACGATCGGCTTCCTCGTAATTGATCACTTTGTCGTATTGCTCTTGCTTTGCTGCTACATATATTCGTACATACAATCCTAGTCCTAATGCCACCAAGCTTTCACAAGTCGAGAGATGCTTTGAAAGAGAGATACAGTGCTTGTGCGATGATGAATGGAGTGGTCTGAACCTACATAACCAGGAATGGAGAGAGGACACCCAAGTATGAGCCGTATAGCGCAAGCCACCGGCAGTGGGTGTAAGATCATATCTCACCCCCGTTGTCCTTGCGCCATTCAACGTACTCTTCCCAGGTAACACTGCACTTGGCGCTCTGGTACCTTCGTAGCTTTATGCTACGACGAAGATCGTCGGTGATCTTCCCGTTCCAACCTGCCTTGCGTATGGCGCTGTCTATAGTTTCAAGTTTGTCCCATCCTTGCTCTGGTGCGATCTGCGGGAGGTAGGTCGCTGTAAACTTCTGCTTGAATGTGTTCCTGGTAGGGATAGATGTGGAAGATGAAAGAGGCGACGGTGCCGATGAATCCAATGTAGATGTAGTAGGGTAAGGGAAGGTGATGTATATGCCGTGAACGCCAATGGTCCAGTCTAGATAAGACGATGCGTCTTCGTAGTTTGTAAGGAGTGAAACGCTATCAGAGGAACGTTATCGGTGGATTAGCATGCGAAGAGAACTGAAGTCGCAACTACGCTTAGCCAGCCCCGCACTCACTCGCACTCTAAACTCTCTAGTTCCCACTCTTCTATTTTGTTAAACCTAGAGTCCCGAAATGCGCTGATAAGTGCGTAGTCAGCCAAGCCCTCCCGCAGTGGCATCGGCTCGAAGTTGCCAATGCAGCCCCTCAGGCGTGGCGCACGACCAGGACGAGACGAGCGGGTGCTCCATGTCACGAACAGCGGGCTATGTGGAGTTGTGAAACAGACTTGAGAACAAAGTTCGTGATATGGAATGATAGCACTCACTACTTGTCGTCTGGGAACTTGGGCGGAATGGGCTCGCTGTCCGTGAGTGCACAATAAAGTGCATCAAAGGCGTGGAAGCAGTGTTCTGGCAAGCAGACCTCCTTGTCGGCCACCTCAAGGCCCGATGATTCAGGGTTGGGTGGTACGAGGGTCGCAGTTGCCATCGAAAGACTGCTGTACACTCCAAGTTAGAGATGGACGTTGGGGGTGAGCGCAGCAGCAACACTGCAGGAGAAGAAGAGGAAACAGGCCAGTTGTAATTGAAACCCGTCAGATCTAAGCGCTCAGCGAGTGGCGCTACATCTTGCAGGTTACAGATGAGAGACCTTGAGGTACTTGTCAGGACCGAAATACTCATACAATCTGAAACTAGGACTGTCGACAGCATCGAGGAATTATCAAGAGGGAAATCAATAGACTCTGTTGGAGGAACTCAGTGGATCGAGGATATGTACACTGGAGCATGAGGACATGATGAGTGATGACAGATAGAGTAGGAACGTGCGTAACAAACAGTGACAGACAGTGAACGATATCCTGAAGAGAAACAAAAAAAATGCGAGTGTAGCAGATAAAGGAAGACATTGCGAGATTAGCTGAAGAATAATCAATGCAGCAGACAGAGGACAAATAACAAGGGGAAAGGAATAGAAGATATACCAGGGGATGATGGAGAGTAGGGTGGTGGAGGGGTGGAAACGAGCGAGACACGAGGAACGAGAGACAGGCGAGATGATGGCAGCCCACGCCCAAATACTAGATGTTACACTGAGCAACAGCTGTAGGACGATGCAGCTTTGGCTTGAGCCTTCTCTCTCGTCTCTTCTTCCTCGGCCTGGGCCGCCCACATCGGAGTAGCGACGGGACTGAGATAAACACTGTCGCGCTTCTTCAGTTCGTTTTCTTCTTCGATGACGTCCTTGCGCTTGATAATGGCCGTGATGAGCGAGTCAAATAGCTGCTGCACGCCTTTGATAACAACGCGGGGTCAGTGGCGCCGATCATCCAGGTAAGCCTAACAGGGCGGAATGCATACCAGTGTCGTCTTTAGCCGAGACTTCAAAAAGCTCCATGCCCTTCTGAAGGCCCCATTCTGGATAGTCGGCGTCATATGGATCTTCCTCGTCTTCGTTTAGGCTGCTACCGCTCGAGTCCGCGACCTTATCGTTCCAGTAGTGAGTGTTCCCACCGAAGCGAGTCTGATTGTGTTGAGGTAGTATGCCGGTGGTGTTCGCTCGTTGCAGGAGCGCACCCCCGCTCTTCGCTCGTGGACGGGTGTAGGCAGCGGAAGTGCTGGAGCGCGTCAGGCCAGAGGACTGCGAATCATGACTATCATCAGTTTCGCCAGATGGTGTGAGTGGCTGTTTGACGGGAAACGCTAAGGGGACGGATCGCATGCTAGTAAATGACGTGAAGCGTGGTCGGATGTAAGAAAAGGTTGATGGCGGTGGTGGTGGCGGTGGCGGAGTTGGCGGTCTTGGAGGAGGAAACCATTTATGGAGGGATAGTCTGGCAAGATCAGAAGTAATCTGTCGATGTCGGTATAGGTCGGCCTTGGCCCCTACTATGTAGATGATGAGGTCTGGAGAACAGTTGCTCTTCAACTCTGCGTGAGGATGGGCATGAGCGAGGTGTCGGGCTAAGGAGATACATGATACCTACCTTCAAGCCAGCCCCGAATATCGTCAAAGGTAGCTGCATTCGTAATATCATACAACAGCAGAGCAGCATTTGCGCCTCGATAGTACATGGGAGCCTGTGATCAGAAAGTCAGTTCCGTCCTGTTGGGTGCCTCACGACCGCCAAACAGCCAAGATGAATCCAACTCACCATGCTCCGGAATCTCTCCTGCCCCGCTGTGTCCCATAACTGTAGTCGTACTCTTGTGCCATGCACATAGACCTTTTTCGTGACAAAAAACGCGCCAGTGGTGGAGGTTGTGTTCTTGGGCTCGAACTTATTCTGGGTATACCGGTGCAACAGGCTGGTCTTGCCAACACCTGTGTTGCCCATGATCACAATCTTCGCGTCGACGCTGGGGTCATAGTTGGACCTTAAATGGGGATCCCGTAGCGAGTATTCCACCATCAAGGCTGTTCGATGAAGGCGGCCGCGAGGGCGGGGGCGGAGATGGAGGAGGGGAGAAGTGGCCAAGTCCTGCTCTGACGCCCAGGACATCAGAGGACGTTCTTACCAGCCGAACCACGTGGGCCGCTTTAGGCAAAGTGTGGGCGCCAACATGCACGGTACGATAACCCGGAGCTCTCACTCAGTTTGCAATGCAAGAACGACCCTGGGCAGACCCTGGGACTCTGAATATCCAACACAGCACACTTCACAAGACTTCGCAGAAAAATAAGCACCACCGGTACTGATCCGTAGCTACTACCGCTTGCTCAGAGTTCGCTATCTCGCCGGAGCATGTCAATCAGTCCTCCAAATCAGCTCGATATGCTTCGTCTCCACGGAGGCAGTCACGCAAAAGGCATAGAGCAAAGTTCGAGTGCCGTAATGTGCATAGCGCATGCAATTTTCGTGGGTGCGAAAGCAATAAGACTACATAACATGACCATCCCTAGAAAAACTGACGTGGGAGGAACGCCTACTCCTGCGAAGAAACAGGGAACTCGAAAACGACGTCCTTCCCTGTCAGCTTTCGGTATACAGATGAGAAGGAGTCGAGCTTGTACTCGAGTGAAGTAGCATCCTTGGGGTCAAGGAAACTGGATACAATCGTTAGTGTGATTTCATGTATTATTGGTCTACAGACGTACACTTTGAGGAGTTTCGATCCGTCAACGGCAACTCGCGTCCTCTTTCCAACAATTTCACCCGGCTGCACAAGATCCTCGAGGATCTTGTCATGGACGGAGGTGAGGGTACGGCTGCGGGGGCGCTTCTGCACAACACGGGAAGTACGAGTGGGCTTGCGCAGGATTCTGCGTTGGCCAACGAAGACGACATGACGGTCGGAGAACTTCTTCTCGAGCTCTCGGGTCAGCCTATTTGAGCCCGTAAGTCAGCTTGGATTCTATCTCCTCCGATAATCCTGTAGGACTTGCCTTTGCTGGACCTTCTGGAAGGCTTTCACCTGGGGGACGGGAACGAAGATAACAATGGCCTTCTTGCCACCTCGTACATCGACCTCACGGGCAGCAGAGATCTGGAGTGGTCGGAGCTCAGTCTTCAGCTCGGGGACGTTGTTCTCGAGGTCAATCAGGGCCTGAGCGACGCTGGTTTCGGTTTCATCGGGGGACGTCGCGGACGCGTTTGCCGTGCGGAGGATCTTGTGCTGGACGGACATGTTGAGTCTTGAGGCCTTAAGAGCAACACGGCCTGATCAGCATCCATACCACCAAACACGCATCCAACCCATTCCGCCTATCCTGCTGCCTCCTTCATCCACGCAATCCACCATAAGCCTTCCCACAACCCTCTCCAGCAGCATTTCGGCATGAAAAACGTACTCACCGTGCTTGTCGCCGTCGGTTTTGATGTACTCAGCGTTGCCAAAGTGCGCACTCGCGACCGCGCCTGTATTACATAATATTGGCGCTCGCGTTTGTACACCTTCCAAATTTGTGTGCAATGGGCGCTCCATGCACTCCGCGGCAGTCTCGCTAGCGCCACAACTTCAAGTTGAACTTCAATGAACTCGAAAGGGCCGCCCACGGCGGCGTCAGGTCTTGCTCCCGCTTCATGCATCATGTATTGTTGCATTTGTACGCCGACATCAATATATTC
>JAXQKB010000238.1:0-31297 GCA_037042295.1 Irpex sp. Y119-03 | reverse complement strand
CAAAATCTCGACGGCAAGTCCGGACAATTTCTTTCGGCGTCAAATCTGGCCTCTTCGCCTATTGTCAGGGGTCCTCGTCGACTGCGCCTCCTTCCTCCTTGGGTTCTAACTTCTTTGAAACTTGACTGATTTGTTGTCGCTACTGCTTTTACGTGTATCTCAGCTGCGAAAGCCTCTCATACACACATGGCCAAAAAATAACGTTGCAAGAATAGGATCTACAGTTTCACGGACTTGGACCGTTGGGAACTTCTTCATGAATCTCTTGTCGGCCGACGTTCTCCCACTCACTTGAATTGGACAACACATTCCCAAGCCAGCCGGCGAAGGATATATCTTGGTAAAGACGCGCTCAAGGCATGCGAGATGGCTCATAGCTCGATGCAAACACTGTGCGCCCTAGAATCAGTGAAACTGACGGAAAATGCCACTGTTTCCGGGGCGCTTGGTGATATTTCAGTCAATAATCAGTGAAGTCGATTTTCAGTGAGATCACCAGTGAATCTCACCGACTCCCGCTCACTGACCTCGACAGTCAACTTCACGGTTATTGCATAGCGCTTTTCCTCCAAGGTCATCATTGTCTGCCCTAAACTGTTTCTCTGTGCGAGGATGCCAGCGCCTGCTTACCCGGAAATTTTCGACGACGACCTTCGACTACCACATACATTCCCCAGCCATTCGACCCATCCTTTCCGTTCAAACATGCAATGAATATATCAGGGATACTTCCGCAGGCTCATATGGAATAGTAAGGTGAGTCTTCTGTGCGATGCAATTGCGATGCAGCCAGCGCTCGAGCTGAATAACCTCCCAACTACATTCATTGACTGTCGGGCTACAGCCCATTCATTATAGGCACCGTGACCCTCTGATATCGATCTGCAGGAGTTGAAATCGTCGGTGACCTGCTTCTGACAACGATGCAGCAACTGCGCACTGCCGCATCGAGGTCAGAATCGTGGTCTTCGTGCGGCTATGCGCTCAACTCCTGCATAGTGGGAACGGGAGGTGCTGATCTCGCTCACGAGTCTGAGGTTGATATGTGAGCAGTCCTCATTTACAAACTCTGTAACTGATCACTGCTCGCATAAGTACTAGGGACAGCGTTGGGACCCTCTGGATCGGTACCTCTCGACTTTCGAAGATGCGTCGACGTACTAGCAGGATGAACACATTGTGTTGTGATGGGTGGTACGTACATGGCCATTTCAATCGTAATATTGATATTGGCATAGCTTTCAGTAGGAGCGGCGGCAGTCCGTAGATACCTTAGGCTCTGATGTATCTAGAGCATAGCGCCATAGTGAATATAGATGTGTTTTATTCCAGTGTATGCAGAGTAGCTGAGCTCAATAAAAGTGATATATTCACTGAATAATGTGGGAGATCATCGCTGACTATGTCAGTGGATTCCACGGACATATATTCAGTGCATTTCGCCGTTATACACCGTGAACAACACTGTTGAACGCGACGCGCATGAAGCGCTCATGTCAGTGAAACCTTTCATTTAAAAGGTTCCGTTAACCGTTTTCGAGACAGTCAACTTTACTCAGGCGCATTGGTGAACTTGACTCATTTTTTCCGTTAGTCGCACTGTCACTTTCAGCGAGATTCACTCAATGGTATTCAGTCAACTTGACTGACATTCGGGCGCACAGTGAAACTCAAGCTCACGCACGACGACATTCCAATCTCCAGCCAATGACCACTCGCACTTGACCCGACGCGTTGATCGCTTGTGCCTCCGGTCTCACACGACGACAAGCTAGCAGGGTAGATCAAGTCTAGTTATCAGATAATATGTGACATGGTCTGATCTTCCCCTTAACGCTCCTGCGAATAAATAGCTGGCCAGCTCTCTCTATAATCTCTGCCAGCTGTACTCTCCCTGGTAGTTGCGCCCAGTGGAGCCTACAACCGGGCTGTCAAGCTATGGTCTCTACAATATTCAGTTATGAAGGCTACGCCCTACTTCTGGCTGTGTTCGTCGCACTCCTCCCTTTCATCCTGTCACAGCCGCATACTCTGGTCTCCAGATTTCGTAGGTCATGGGTACGTGCAGTATAGCTTATATTCTCCTGAAGTTGCACTGACATTCCCCGGGCTGTACATAACTATTTACCCCAGACACGTCTAAAGCCTTACCTCTCCAAGATCAACGTACTCCGTCGACGCAGAGCGATGACCTGGTCACTCCCTCCCGAGCTGGACGACATTATCCTTGATCACCTCCATGACGACCCCACTACCCTCTCTCGCTGCGCGCTCGTACAGAAATCCTGGCTCCCTGCAGCTCGATACCACCTCTGGAGCAACCTCCGACTTAACTGCGCCTCCGACGAGCTAACAAAGCTCCGGACACTCCTCACGAGTACATCACCTGCTGTCGGGTTCTACATCCGCTCTGTAGTCGTCCTGCAGAAGAAGGGTGAGGCATGCCAGTGGTATGATCTGAACCTCCTGCATTATACCCTCTCCGTCCTATCCCTTCTACCGAATCTCCGGACACTCACTTTGGACGGACTTTGGTTTGGCGCTCCGAAGCGTAATGGTCTCGGAATACCGTTTGATGGAGACTCGGAGCAAACGGTTGAAGTCCCTATTGCTTCGGGGATCGTATCCTCCTCGGTGGAGAAGCTCGCTATCAGCACGTGCTCATTCGATAACTTCGAGGACGTACAGCAGCTCTGCCTTTCGTTCCCTTCACTTTCGAGGCTGCAATTTGACGGAGTGTGGTGGGGGCGCTGGGCCCACGAGCCTTCGCAGAATCACCGTGCACTGTCGGACGTGCTAGCCTCTTCTGTTGCACCGAAGATGGCATTGCGGGAGTTAGACCTGGGCAGTTGCTTTTCGAGAGATAGAGTTATTGAGTGGCTGCTGGACGCGATGCCTGCAAACGTGGTTGAGACATTAAAGCTCCCATTGATCGGCGCGTATGACACGCGACTAAGGGAGCTCCTCGCCTCCATGGGAGAGTCATTGAGGCATCTGGAGATAGGGTCCCCAAGTACATCACACACCAAGATGAGAAGTACGCACTCTGTATATCTCCGAGTCTATGCTGTACAGGTACTGATGGGACTTAATCTTATCAGATACTTCTACACCTACCAGAGCACTCGAGTCCTATCTTGATCTTGCCCCGCTTACCGCCCTGCGAACCATCACACTCGGTGTACCAACATATCGTGACCCGTCTTTCATCACCACATGGCTACACTCCATCCTTGCTCAAATCTCTTCCGCGCATCTTGAGGAAGTCAGGTTTGCCGTATATCCGATTCTTCGTGGAGATGCCGCCGACGCAGAGAGCATGCTCTCCTCCTTTGGGTGGTCCGAATTAGGGAAGGTGATTGCGGAGAAGCCGCAGTTTGGTAGAATCAGAAGGGTGTTGTTTATGGCTGGGCGCTCGACAGACTACCTACAGATACCGGGCGCGTTTGTTGACTTGAGACCTCTTCTGAGCAAAGTTATACCTACGGTGTTGGATGTAGATGAGCTCAGTAAGAAGGGCATCGAAGTTGCATATAGGTCTGTCTAGAATATTTCGGGTTGGGTTCAAAGATTAGTATAGATTAATGTATAGTACTGCTGTGTCTTGGTTAGTTTACATCATATCCCATTTCTAGAGTAAAAAGAGCAGAAAGTTTAGAAGTACAGTACTTGCTCCCATGAGGAACTCAGGCCTCTAGCAGTGATCGGGTAGCGTAACCTTCCTACAGACACTCAGAAGTTTGCAAGCTGCTCAAGTACATTCAATATCTTCACCGCTAAATACTGCTTACGGACCCCCGAGTTGCGGAAGTTGTGTGAGTATACCTGCCTCATTCGGCTATCGTCCTTTGATCGCCGAGGGACAGGCGCCTCGTACGACCTGTTTAAAACGTAGGCGACCGTGCGGGTAAGACCGACACCGTGACCAACGACCGCAATGTCGACCGCAACTCAAACGACGCAGGCCGACGGTTTGCGTCAGCGCCCCGCCGTCAATGGCAGCGTCAAGCTCAACACGCCGACCGAGGAGGGCAAGAAGACAGACCAGTTGTTGGATTCCCATACCGAGTGCGTTTTCTTGCTGGCAACAACGCAAAAACACTGACAAAGCATTAGATATGAGTTCGGTGGCCCGTGGGGTGTCCTGGCTATCATGACTGGATTCCCGGTGCTTATGTACTATTTGTGGGTCTGCTTGGTCTTCTACGATGGCCAGCTCATCTACCCGAACTCCGTAAATGACATTCGACCATTCTTGGGCCGTTTGTGGGAGCACATTCGTGTAGTGAGTTCACGTCTTGTCTCTGCACTTGCTCATTGTGAGCTCATGTCTGTGCAGGATGCAAGCCCCAATGCCTACGCGTGGAAGGCGTACCTCGGACTCATGGCTTTCCAACTCACTCTGGCTGGTATCGTCCCCGGTTATATGCAGGAAGGTCTCCCCGTCCCGTCCCTCGGCTACAAAACCCTCATGTACAAATGCAACGCTATCGGCTGCATTTATATCACTTGGGCGGTCGCTGCTGTTCTGCAGTATACCGGAGTCATCCGTCTTCAGTCCATCATCGACAACTTCGGGCATCTCATGACTGTCGCGATGATCGTCGGCTTCAGCGTGTCCTTCGGGATGTACTTCCTCACTGTCGCGACTGGTAACCAGATTCGTATGTCTGGCAACTTCATTTACGACGTCTTCATGGGTGCCTGCCTGAACCCGCGTATTGGTTCTATTGACCTGAAGATGTGGCTCGAGGTCAGAATCCCTTGGGTCTTGGTGTTCTTCATCTCTGTCTCGGGCGCATGTAAGCAGTATGAGCAATACGGATACGTGACTCCGGTGAGTGATGCCTACCGTAATAGAAAACGCTTTCTGATAGGAATCAATCACAGAACATGGCATTCATGGTCCTTGCTACTTGGCTGTATCTGAATGCTTGGTATGTTTTATGTCTTGGCACGTGTGACTGAGTCTGATCCTCTCTGTGCTTAGCATCAAGGGTGAAGAGTGCATTCCGCAGACTTGGGACATGTTCCACGAGAAGTACGTTTCATGTACGCTTCGCACCGTTCTCGGCTGATCGTTTTATCAAGATGGGGTTTCTTGGTTATCTTCTGGAACTTCGCAGGTGTACCATTCGTAAGTTGTGTTATTTGATAAAAATCAACTCACTAACATATTCCGCAGTCATACATTTACTCTGTTCTTTACATGGCCAACCACGACCCGGAGAACTACCGCTTCTCTACCTTGACGAATGTTGCTCTCTTCGCCACCCTGCTCACCGCTTACTACATTTGGGATACCTCCATGTCCCAGAAGAGTCGCTTCAAGATGCAGACCCAGGGTATCACGACTTACCGCAAGACTTTCCCTCAGCTACCCTATGGTACTCTCGAGAACCCCAAGTTCATCCAGACTAAGCACGGGAACCGTTTGCTCGTCGATGGCTGGTGGGCATACTCTCGCAAGCCTGTGAGTGTTATCTATTCTGTCTTGTAACACTCATTTTCTGATTTCAGCAAAAAATAGAACTACGTTGCGGACTGGATCATGAGTCTCACCTGGGGGCTCTGCCAGGGTACTTGCTCTCCTATCCCCTACTTCTACTCTGTCTTCTTCATCGCCGTGCTTGTTCACCGTGTTGGACGTGACTTCGAGAGGTGAGTTCACAGCGTCTGTTGTGCCCGAGCGCGCTGACAGCTAAATGTCGTCACAGATGCGCTATCAAGTACGGCAAGGACTGGGAACGCTACTGCTCCATCGTCAAGTACAAATTCATCCCTGGTGTATACTAAATGATTATGTATTGTGTCGGTCGCGTGTATGTACCGATCGGTGCTCAAAAGTTGGCTAGGCGAGCAGATAATAATGAGTTTAATCTACTGAACGAATCTATTGCCTGTGTACGAAATGCTTGATAATAAGTTACGGGATGTATTCCATATGACGGTGCGAGAAAAACTGCAAACGAAAACTGAACGGCGAATATGTATCATGAACGCCTGGGCCCTGGACACTAAACCTTCCCCTCCGGTCGATCACGGCTTCTCCCCAATCTTCGCTGCCAACTGAACCAACAAATCCTCGATTCTCTTCTGCCTGCTCTCCATCCTATCTAACCTTGTCTCCAGCGTTGACTCCGGACCCTCCTCTTCGATCTGGCTCGCCGTCTCTGCAGGCCCTGCATGGCTGTCAGGACTCTCCGAAACCACCTCTGAAGCGATAGTTCCCAGTCCGGCGCCTCCCCTTCCTCCTGCAGGCCTACGCATTGCAAGCCCAAGCGCAGAGGTCTGTCCTTGTGGGGCCGCAGGTTGTGCTGGTGGGAAGAACGAATCTCCTGTGGCCGTAGAGAAGCCACGGCGGTGCGATGGCTGTTGATGTTGCGCTGGCACCATGGACGAGAGTCGCCTGCGAGTTGCTGGACCGTAACTTATCACAGAAGTTGGGGGTGCAGCGCTCCCGCTCCCAGGAAATTCGAACTGCTGTTGTTGTGTGTCATCGGACATCGAGGGTTCTTCATTGACAATGAGCGGTTGAAAGACCTGTGCCAATGGACTCGGAGCGCTCTGTCCTGCATCCTGTAATCGGGTGACTAGAGACGTAAGACGCGTGCGCGGGAGAGGGACTTGGCTTGGGGAAGGAGAGTTTTGTTCGGCTTTGCGCGGAGAACCAGAGGGAGATGGGCGAGATGCAGGGGGATTTCCGCCGTTCCCGCCATTCCCCTGGCTATGGGTGCTAGAAAGTGAGACGCGTGGACGGGACGCTTGGGACATTCGTCGAGCACGGATGTCGATTGGTGGAATAGGGCCTGCGTCAGTCATATCGAGGGCACTCTCATCGGCGTCCTCTGCTTCGGAGTCTTCAAGCTCAAATATCTAGGGTCCCATTCAGTTTGCCTATTAACGGAAGACGCTGCAACCACTATATAGATCACGTACCGCATCGATATCAGCTTCTGCGCCAGCAAGTCCATCGAAAAGTGCTGCGAGATGGTCAGATGTTATGACTGACGGTGGAGTTAAAAATAATCTACTCACAGAGTCTCTTCAGCCCACGGGGCAGGGTATCGAAGACTTTCTCCGCTGCGGTAGAAAAAGTCTCATAGAATGTGAGTGCTCCAGCGCGCTTTGCTTGCCGTTCGTACAGGGCAATGAGTAGCAAAATAGGAAAACTCGTCGACCTACGTAACATATCAGATGATCGCGTCGTGCTATGCCATAAACACTAGACAGACCTAATCATGAAAACATTGACCTGATCGGAGAAAGACGTCAGACAGGCTTTGTTGGAAAGTCATCGTGTACATACCTTGTGAAACCATCTTGGATTCAAGATGTAACTGGCGGGTAACATGATGCAAAGAGCGATTAAGTTAACCGGGGGCTGATACGAGAAGAGCGAGTCCGCCTTCACTCTGTCATTGAGATCAAGTCAGCACGACAAGAGTTGCCGAGTAAGAGGGCACAAGCTCACCCTTCGATAGTGGATACCGCTCTTCTGAACATGGCCTGGAGTCATGATTGGTGGGTGTTTGGATATATCCACAGTTTCGCTCACCTCAGCGGCTGCATCGTCATTGATAGTTGTGAACGTGTGTGAGAGGATCTGTAAGCCGTTGCGCGGCCTATTCATCCCAGGATTGTTCCACAATTAATCGAGCGACTTACGGAGACAAGGACTGACATATCGATGTCAAAACTCATACTTTAAAAAGTGCATATGCGGAAGTTTGCTCACCTGTAAGCAGGAGCGTATTACTCAAGCACGCATATGTGACCATCAAGAACGGACCGAATACAGGGTGGAAATTTGCTAAGAAGTGATGTTCAGAAACCTTGTTGAATCAGATCTTCGAGGGTGTGCGTACCGGACTTATCAAACCCGGAAGCATCCAGGCCAAAATAAAGATCAAGCATCCACCAAGATATTTGTCTAAGTGGTAGATTAGCTATACTGAGAAACACAACATACATGAATGTGGGCCGACTCACCCGGCCGAGTACCTGTGCCACATGATGAAGTCAAACACCACTCAAAGATGCTCAGTCATCTGACGTACCCTGCTTCATTTCGGCTCAATCTGCGTGTATGCGTTTTGTCAGCGATGCTATGTACCCCGAGAACCATCAAAGGTTACTCACGTCCATAGAGCATATAGGAATCCACCAAAGCAGAAAGCGGCAATAAGCATGAGAACGACAAATTGTACTATCATCGCTCGAAGAGACAAAACCATCAAGTTATTCTTGAGCGTTACGAAAGCGAGCCTATGTATGTAAATCCACATGTCATGAAGTCAAATTCTGAAGTTCAGCCGAGCGATCAATATGCTCACCGAGGGAACATGAGAACTGCAATGAGAGCAAGGAAGTCCATACCAGTCGTCCGTGCCCAGTAGCCTATGAAATACCATGAGTGACCGTAAGTCGGGTGAGAAGAACCTAACTCGTACGATAGTAGTAAACTCCGTATAGGCGTAGCACAGCGTATGTGCAGAAGAGTGTAACTGTCTAGAGTTAGGCAATATATAGAGTGTCTTGCTCGACGAGCTTACCGAACGCAAGGTCAAAGCCATTCTGTCACAGAAGACGAAGTCATTCAGAACGCTGATTCCACATATTCAGCACTTGGCACCTACCCATGTTCCCTTGAAGTAGACTGTCGACTATGTGTGAGAGGTTGACTTCGTGCATGTAATTAGACACACCTCTGATACCATGCTCTTGCATGGCGGCCACCTTCTCCAAGGTAAAACCCAGAGCGTATATCATGAATATCCCTTCTGCAACATTGATATCATCAATGTTGTTGAACTCAAGTGCAACTATGAAAAGGATGAACAGGATGAGGAAGCTATGAATCACGTAAGCCCCGGATGATAATGTTGTTTATCAGTGTATACTGACTTCAAATACTCAAGCACGGAGCGTACGGCGGGGACCTTCAGCCTGTGAAGAGACATTGAGCTTTTCGGGGCATCATGATGAACGGTGTCAGCTGACCTATAATGATCAAGCAGCGGTGCCTTGTGCGGGTCATAAAAATGAACTGGAGTACGTTTGTATGTCTAGATGATAAGCATGTTAGTGTCATTCATGACGTCTGCGACTGCATAAGCCCTACGTCAGACAGAATGGACCTGCTGCTGTCTGCCTGATAGACAATCTTCCCGCTACAATCCAGTAACGTTGAGCTCGCACTCGAGGTCACAATTTAGTCCTAGGCATAAGAATCTTACCTCCAAATACCGTCAATAACCTTTTGACAAGCTGAACTCTTGATAAAGCGCTTTGACTGGCTGATTATTGCGATTTCAATCGCATTCCCCACCCGTTCTTCTAAGTCGTCGTCTCTCTCTTCCCTTGCGCGTTCAATCACATCCGGGTCTGCACCGCTATACACTGGCCAGCTCGTTGTCAGGGCCAGTGCAAGCTCTAGCATACTCCCCGCATGCGCCCGCAACGTGCGAATGGCCAAAATCTCGCATAGCATCGCACGTGTCCGGGAGAGTGCAACAGTTGTGAGGTTGCGGTCTCGAACAAAGTAGGCTCGAGTAAGTAGAAAGCAAAATACGACAGAGAGGTTTCCTCTGCGCTGAATAGCATTATACTTTTCCTCAAGGGGGCGAACCAATGTGTAAGTGAGGTCTGGAGCTGTGAGCTGCGTATGAGTGGATGAGGAGTCTGTTTCCACGTGTCAAAAGTAAGAAAGTAATGGACTTACTGCTTCATAACTCAATGGAGTGTCTAGAAGTTCTCTGATAAATGATGGATACGTTCTATATGCACCTAGGCTCACCAATGAAATGCTAATGAAGTCGGGGTCAGAGAGTGTCAGCCTACTTGTGCTCCGGAGATGGACAATATACCCACCATAACGTCCTAAAGCTACGTAAGAGTAGTTTTACAAAAGGAAAGTATGAAGCACTCACACTCCGTACACTCTGTATGACTGGATACACTTCGGTGGTATCCACCTCCCGCCGTTGCTGAAGCAAAGGCACGCGTTCGGCGCTGGCCACTGAAGATTCAGCCATGCCTCGTCCTTACACGCCTAACCAGTTGCACATGAATACGCAACACAACATACTTCTGTAGTATTCAGCGTACCTGTCACCTATGTCGTTCGACCGGGCTGAGTGTGTCGTCCGTGTGGCAGCTGTGGCTTGATACCAAGTTCTAATATGAAAACTAGGCGCTGTGGAGGCAGGTAGGACCCCGAACCACTCCCGCGCGCCTTTGCACGATCATGATTTCGACCTAGCGTACGCGAACGTTCAAGAGAATCAAAACCTTCACACTGTTCTTCAAGTCGTTCAGTACAGTTACAAGTCAAGATGTAACGTTTTTCCGTCAGGTTTCTACTCTATAAGGTCCCATGGTATACGTTTGCTTTAATGATGAATACCAGCTAAGATGCTCGGATTATTTGCAACTTTGAGGTTTATTGAAATCATGAAGGGCATGGATTGGGTGCGTGACATGTACATGTACAGCTACAGCAAAACTACAACAATCTAAAAGAACAACAGCAGTCCGGGATTCAATACAAAAGACAAATAAACATATGCGTACAACAACAGTTGCGATGTGTGTGATAATGCAAATATGAAGATGAAAACAATGCGAAAAGAGCGTGGAAACGGGGGGGAGGGGGTCGATATCGGGATCATTTAGATAAGAGCCTGACCTGGTGCTTGGGTGACGAGGTACCAAGTCAGACCGTAGCAGAGAGTCGTGAGCGTGTACCCAAGAGGACGACGGTACTGCTCCAGGTTCTCGGGTGCGACGAGGTTGAACAAGTACTGTGAGAACGAGGGGGAGCTCGAGTCGCTAACTGCTTCAGGCTGTGCGGCAGCCCGTGACACATGAGGTGCCTTAGCCTCTGTGGTGCCAATGGATACCTCTGTCTTCGAAGAAGCTTCGACAGTGATAGCGGAAATGACTGACTCGCCGCGTGTGATAGGTGATTCTGAGTGACTGCTCTCGTCGACAGCGGAGACGACAAACTGTGGTTCGGGCGAGACTGCTGGAGGTGTGTGAGGACCTTCTGAAGCACCTGCCAGACTGAGACGGTCGACATCTTCGTCTGGAGTGAGGACGGGAGGAAGTGCAGGGGAAAGTGAAGCCACGCTAGCTTCTTCCGCAGTAAGATCCTGCGTTGGCTCCTGCGTTGGTTCCTCCTGGATCGGAGACGGTATGATTACTAGGCTCTCTCCAAGACCGGCTTGCTCGGTCTGAATCGCCATGTCCGTGGTAGGTACGCTCGTGCCCAAGGCTGGCGGATGTTGTACATTTGAGGATTCAACCCTGGATGTTCATATAAGATACGAATAATTGAACTTTATTTAAACAAGGAGACTTACTCTTCTGAAGTGTCATAGCCATCCGGACGCGCAGCGTCCTGGACTCGTTGCATCAAGCTGGAGCTAGAGCGTTCCGACTCATGCGAGCGAACAGAGTCGGTCGCAGAAGAGATACTGAATCGACGGAATATCTTGCCGCGTTTGGACGGCGAGGAGTTCAGCGTGTCCATATTCGAGGAGACAGTAATCGGGATAGGTGCGGGTCGTTCAGATGATATAGCGACAAGGGAATGGGGACGTGATTTCGAAAGACGGCGTTCAACGCTCTTTCTTGAGGCAGTGGAGTCTCGCCGAGGTCGGCTGAATTTGTTAAGCAGGTTGTCGATGACCTGCTTAGCCTTCTCTCGTTTGCCATGGGGAGAACCGGAAGCATCCGACTTGAGAGAGGCTGGAGGCGACGCATCTTGGCTGGACTCGGAGGACCACTGCTGATGTGAGATAACTTGGCTGGACATGGTCGTAGGTCGTACTGGACTTGCAGTAGAGATGGTGGAGATGTGGGTCGTTGGGATGATTTCCGCAGAAACGGCAGAAGGAAGGCAGGGTTATATAAGAGCGGAATACAAGACGGACCGCTCAGTTTTCGAGGGACGTTTCGAAATCCGAACACACCTTACATGTGTAGACAGCGAGGTCAACAGACCCGATCAAGCGTGTCTCGAATGATACGCAAGGTTCTATGATCAGGCTGTGCCGGTAATCCTGCCACGCCTACAACGCGTGTTCGCTGTTTAAGTCCGCGCCTGATCAAGGTGCCAGGGAACCTTATCTACAGCTGAGGGCTTCGTCGTGCGAGCAAGTGCGTACAATAGATACTTCTGAAGATAGAATGCAGTAATAATTAGGAACAGGACCACACTGAACGAACAAGGAATACCTTGGCAACAGTACCACCATGAACGCCCAGTGTTCCAGTTAGTATTAATGTAGGTGAAGTCTGGCCAGATCTAGTCTTAACCTACGGTATCAACGGCATCGATAAGTATGCAGTCTGATTTCACCACTCCTGTGGCAGACATGCCAATGACTTTGTCGATATCGCCTGCTTGCTTCTTTCGGAGGAACACGGGCTATGATGCATAAGGCTTGACGAAGTGTTTCCTCATACACGCTAGGTACCATACGCATCTCGTATACTTCATTGTAAAACATCACACTGGGCTATATATATGGGCATGATTTTAATAAGCTACTGACACTAGCCGATATCTAGTTGGTTACATACCTCAGGCTAGTATGTCTTGTACATGTCGACTATATTCAGTGATCATGCGAGCAGAAGAGGGACACAGAAACATATGGGATATAGCACTGAGTAGATGTTATGCACGCAAAATGTTCAGGCGAAAGGGAAATGCAGTCGATCGTGTGTTGTGCGGTCGTTGTCGTGGCCGTCGATGACTTGGAAAGGCGTCGAGCACAAGAGCGCCATCACAAGGCGCCTAAGTGCGATGCAAAAACGGCAGTCACTTGGATACGAGAGAAAGAAATAGAGATTGACAATGCAGATGCGATTGTACTAGTACAGATGGTGGGGATATGCAGGAGATAGACAGCGACGTAACGTTAGGCGAAGCATAGCTAATAATGATAAGTATACTCGACACAATGTTCCAGAGTCAGAATTCATGTCTTTTACGAAAGCTTAGCAAAGCCAACAGCGGTCTGATCGAAGGAGAACGAAGTGTAGACGTTCTTCATGAAGCTGTAGGCAACTGTCAGCGTCTGTGTAAATGATGACTTAGAGAATGCCCTTACCTATCACCGAGGAGGAAGACACCATCGCCGAGACCAAGGTCCTGAGCAGCGAGGGAGCCCACACACTTGCCAGAGCCCTGTTCAGTCTCACCAAGGTTGAGGCTGTTATAAAGTACGTTAGCAGCTGCAGTAGACATAGGGGGTTATAGAGAAGCTTACTTCTCAGCAGAGATAGCCCAAGTCTCACCACCCCAGCTGAAGCCGACCTCAGGGAGATCACCGTCGCAAGGGAATGACCAGTAGCCCTGGCTGGAGTCGTAGACCTCAGCACCGTCAATGGCGTTGTAGAAGGCCTCAACCTGCTCCTGGGGACCGTACATGATGGTGGTGCCGGAGTCAATGATGGTGCTGATGTCAGAAGCGACCTCCTGGCCATCGACAACGGCAGCACCGCCGGTCGCCTGCCAGAAGCCAGTGGAGCTATCGACAGAGTGGTACTCGATGTCGCCGCTGTAGAGCGAGGAGTCGGTGCCGCCGAGGTAGAGGACAGAGCCGTCGGAGGCGAGCTTGAAGCCGAACTCGCCAGAGCTGACAACGTTCTGCTCGATGGCGGTGTTGAAGAAGGGGTTCTGCTTGAGGTTGGAGATGGCGGGGAAAGCAAGTCCCAAAAGACCATCCTCAGGGGATTGGGTGAACTGGTCAGACAAGGTGGTGACCGGAGAGAGGTATTGGTCCGTGACGGTAATACCGGCGACAGTGACTGAAAAGGACGGTCAGGACTTGTCTAAGACGGACTCCTGAAAATATGCTTACCAGTGTCGGTGTAGACGTCACCCTGAACGGTGGAGCCGTCACCGTACTGGATCTGGAAGGTGCCCTCCTGCTTCTGGCTGGTGGAAGACTGAGAAGCGTCGTACTGCTTCTTGCTCGAGCAGTTGTCGCAGGTAGAGCTGGGGATCCACAAGTCAGATGAGCCGGTGTCGAAGTCGATGGTGAATTCCTGAGCGGGAGTGCCGATGGTGATTGAACCAGTCCAAAGCTCCTCCTGCTGGTCGGTAAGCTCCTCAGAGCCGTCGTCACGCTTCCTCAAGCCCTGGGGAATGGGCTTGAAGTCCTTGATCGTGAAGCCGTCAGGGAGGGAACCAGTGTTGGCCTGCAGGTTGCGCAGGTTCCTCTGGTATTTGCTATGAATGCGTGCGTCAGAATGCGGTTGCGACTCTAGGTAACGAGAGACTCACTTGTGCACACGAATGTGCTCCAGGGCAGCCTTGTCGCTGTCGAAAGTACCATCGGCGCGAGTAAGTGAACTACGCTTAGCCAAAGGAACGCGAATGCCAGTGTCCCGGGCGATGGGGCCCGCGGCGGCCATGAGGGCAAGAGTCAGGGTGACGAGAGAAGCCTTGCTGAACATGGTGGTAGGAGGACTGGCGTCGGTTCGAATGAAACGATGTGTCGAAGCGAGGAAGCAGGAGAACCTGTTAAAGATTTAGAGCTGAGAACTCCCTGCTTATATACCTCGAAGGAGTCTGCTAACTCCTCCTGGTGGCATGTGGTTGCCCTATGGTCAAACCATGCGTTGAGAAGACTTGAGAAGGCCAACACGTTGGTCGCACATGTCGGCGAACAACTTTCCGAACGCTGCTCACTGGCTCAATCCGTCGATAAGTGCACAGGATCTTGTGCACATCATGAGTTGGAGGCGCATCAAACTGACACAAAGGTCAACGTTCCATGGCAACATTGCGACGTTCATGTGTTCATCATCTTACCGTCGGTCGTCCTGTCGGCCTAGATAGGGGCTCGGGCGAGTTGAGCTCCAACGACACATGGAATACCGCTTATGCGCCTAGGGAATTATCTCTCGTTAAACTTCTTTCAACATGGTCACGACGTGATAAAGCTTCTCACCCTGAGTACCATGCATGCATATTTGACTAGTCAGAACCCACTTCTGCCTTGTCAGAGCCCCGAGCGCTCCGTTGCAATGTCCAATCAAAATACTCACCAAGATCGTCGAGTATGCGGAGTAGCGAACTGTGGGCAGCATGGGGAACATGCTCATCTATCACGTTGTATCGCCTTGTGCACCATGGGTACACTGCTAACTGTTCCAAAAATACCCGTTTCATTGCGTGTAGCCAGTGTGCAACAATGTGCAACACAACATGATTTCGCAGTGATTTTGATTCCGTCGCTGCTGTCCCGGTTGGTTACTATGATCGGCGTGCCATCCACTCCGTTCCGTCGATATGCTTAAAGGCGAACAGTCGGCCAACCCCATGCTGCCACTGTCAACAGAGTCTAATGTTAGCTCTTCTGTGCTCAACACAAGCAGTGCACCTACCACGCGCGATCTGCTGAGCTGTGTCCTGGATGACGAAATCAACCTTCAGAACCATTTGCCTCTTATCTCGAGCTGCGTTGCGTCAGGAGTAAGCACATGTTACAAGAGGCTAGCGTTTCTCAGTTAGTCACAATTTACGTGAGATATGAAAGTAATAGCATGATCATGGATGGCGCAATGCGTGTCGACGTCGCAATACGAGCCTCGTAGAGTACGAAGTACTAGTTTTGGCGCTAATGTGAAAACGCCACAAAGCCTTCGAGAGGAGGCGCTGAACCATCTCCGACATAAGTATCTGATAGCTCGTACTTGGGTTGTCCCTCCTAAAATGTGAGAAAAAAGGGATGTTCGGATTAACTGCATAGTATACTACCGTAGAACTATATTTTTGGAGAATTCTGAATACTGTTCATGGCTTTGGTAGCAGAGCGGCACTTACTTACATAAGCGACTATTAGGTCGGAGAGTGAATTGCTGACCAGCAGCCTCTGAGTCTCTGACGTCGTAAGTCTGACAAGGCCATACCACCGCCATTACTCGCCGCCTCAATATCTTTGGTCTACTGGTCAACATCAATTTATGCTCTTGTAATACTTGCACAGTTTAATTCAACCAATTTCGCCGCAAAATGTCGTCGTCTGTCTTTTACAAGTTCAAGTCAAGAAAAGACGAGTCCCGCGTGAACTTCGAAGGGACAGGCATATCCGTGTTCGACCTGAAGAAGGAGATAATAGTAGCAAATAACCTTGGTAAGGCGAATGACTTTGACTTGGTCATACTGGATGGGTCAGCCAACGAAGGTGCGTCAGCATGCATCTTGCGGTTGTACTTCCACTCACTCCTCACGCGATACTGCAGAGTACAAGGACGACGCGTACATTATCCCCAGGTCATCATCCGTAGTAGTGAAACGCGTGTATGCTAAGCCTGGAAAAGGCAAAGCTGCGTACTACCTTGGTACTGCGGGTCCTGCACCGGCAGATGGTAGTAAATCTTCTACCACGGGTTCAGGTGCAGGAGCGCAGGGATGGCACAGAGGTAACATAACGAAGCGGTTTGACGGCAAAGAAGAGCCCACAAGACCAGATTCAGCAGCCAAGTCTACGGCTTCAGGTGGACCGGTACGCACCTTCCCCTTCCTTGTTTCTGAGCATGCACACCTAAGATGCGTCTGACGTCTAGGCCGTCGTCCCGAGTAATATCACCGACGGCGACGAGGCTGCTGCCATGGCGGCGATGTTCCAACAGCAGTCCGCCAACTGGGAAGAGACCCAGGAGAAGATGTCTCAGTTAGTATCGTCGAGTCATAAGCTGTTGTGCGATGTAGTACAGTCTGTCCCTAATGAACATTGTTTCCCACTCCCCTGTCTTCCGTCTGTTACAGAGCTCAGCGTATTTTCTCAAACCCGCGGGGTGGTGCGCCTGCTGGACGCGGAGGTAAACCATTTGGACTGCATCACGACAGGCCGTTACCCCCGAGTTATGTTTGCTACCGATGCGGTCAGAAAGGTCGGTACAAACCACACATTGTGCTTTATCGTCCCTAAACGCCTCCACTTCTCTAGGTCATTGGATACAAGACTGTCCTACGAATAATGACAGGGACTATGACAACCGGCCTCGTATAAAACGTACTACAGGTATACCAAGAAGCTTCCTGAAAGCCGTCGAGAACCCAACCACCGGCCAGCTTGGACACGGAGTGATGGTCACTCCTGAAGGAGGTTATGTGGTAGCCCAGCCCGACTCGTACGTATATCTCGTGATTTAACGGAGGTGGGCATATCGTTAAGTGAACATTCTACAGTGCGGCGTGGCAGAGGCAAGTCACGAAACCCAAAGGACTGTCCGAAGCCGATATTCGCGAACGCATGCCCTCAGATATATCTCTTATGTGTCCTATTGACAACAAGCTGTTCAAGCTAGCAGTCAAGACGCCGTGTTGCGGCACTTTGTACTGCGAAGACTGTATCCAGACGCACCTGCTAGAGCGCGATTTCATTTGTCCCAATTGTGGAAACAAGATCTCTTCATTGGACAAACTCATCGTCGATAAGCCAACACGGACGAAGGTACACGACTACATTGACAAGGAAATCGAGAAGAGCAGGCAGGAAGCGGAGGAAGAAGCAAAGGAGCCGCAGTCGTCAGCAGCGGCCAACCCGGAGAAGGTTTGTCCAACGATCATAGCTTTAGCATTTAGGCCAAGTAACTGACAGACCAAAATTCAGACGGATGAACAGTCAGAACCTGGCCTCGACCAAGAATACTACGGCGACCAACAACCGGGCGGTCCTGAATTCGACGTCTCCCAGCTCATCGCCGACAACATTCCCCAACTCCAAGCGCAGATCCAACAGATCACCGTCATGCTCAACAATCCATCTCTACCCATGCCTGTGCGCCAACAGACAGAGATGAAGCTTCAGCAGTTGCAGATGGAGCTGAACCAAGCTCAGATGGCTTCTGCAATCATCCAAGCGAGCACCGCCGCAGCGAACGCGATGACCATCCCACAACCGCAGATGCAGCAGCCGATGAATTATGGAGGGATGCCTCAGCAACAACAGCCGCAGCAGCAGTGGTCGACGAATCCGTTCACGAATCAGCAGCCCGCTGGTCAGGACTCGGCGTATCAGCGTCTGCCGTTGAATAACAGGCGCAGGAACCTTAAGAGGGAGAGACCATCTGATTTTCTGGAGGTCGCGGGGAACGAGCAGGATCCGAAAGTTCCGAGGTATTGGGAGTGAGATCGTGCTGGGGTTATGAGACGTCGCAAGCGACTAAGTACATAGTACTCTTTCATGTACTGTATCTGCATGTCGCTAAATGAACGTATACTTCCTGTGTTTTCCCCTCGAGGGCCGAACCTATACTTGGGAGTCTCGGTGATTAAGTAGCCGGTAGCCGGCAGCTTTGTGGCGTTTCGAACCGTGCGTAGAACCCCAAAGTCATTCCACCCACAACCGTCATGTCCATACCACATCCTTGACTCACGATAACTTGAAACACTACAAAGTGCATATGGGAACTTGCTGGAGCATCGTGTCGGAAGTATGTCGACATTAAATTGACCACAAACGCGATAACACCGAGGCCAAATTCCAAGGCTGTGCGACTACTACGTTTTGATGGTGTAGGGAAGCACTTGCCACTTGGGCAGTTGGTGTCCAGCGCATTTACAGAATGAGGTGGGTGGCGATAAATATATCATGACAACGGATGTAAATCATGATCGGCAGACAATCACAATACGCAAGGGTAAACCCTTATTATTTTGAGTGCTGCGTGTTTGTCGAGTCGCTCAAGAAGATATGTCACCATGAGCTGATAGACAGTTAGGAATGTTTGTCCACACGACGCACTGCCTGGCGCTCCGCACACGCACTGGCAGTTTTGATCTGTCCGGGTCGTGAAGCAGCGCCGGGCAGTGCAACGTGCGGGTCCCCGCCAGATAATGGAGGACGCCAGAGAAACGGGGTACAACCCGAAAACAACAGTGCACAAGGTAAGAAGCATTATTGAGCTGATATCGCGCTCACGAAGCCTGACATCTCTCAGTTCCCCAGGCGCGCGGACGACCGGTACATGCGCAGTTGGAGTAATAACTCGTTAGAGCCCCTAACTTAGTGCAAGTGATGCCCGCCGCTAGAAGTTCTGCCACATGAACTTCAGCGCGTTACTATGGAACAGGGAGCCCCGTGTCAGTTTAGTGCGCCTTGAACTTGAGATGCGCACAGGACGTTGCGAGGAAAATGGTAGGCGCACCGACGAGAAGCCATCCGGAAATGGCGCTCCCCGACAGATGAGGGCGAACAAGGAGCTCCTCCTCAACATGGATCGCAAGAAGCGTACACATGTGTTGGAATGAAATTTCGAGAGTCCTTCGAGGTATATAACAGAGGCAGACTTCGACTTTCAATCCTCAACAGGTTCTCCTGCTTCCTTCGCCTCGTCACACCGTCGACATCCGAACGCCTCCAGTCCTCCCCTACTATCACCATGTTCAGCAAGGCTTCTCTCGTTACCCTCGCTCTTGCCCTCATGGCCTCTGCGGGCCCCATCGCTCGGGACACTGGCATTCGCGTTCCTTTGGCCAAGCGCAGTTCACTCACGCGCCCCGACGGTACTTTCGATCACGACAAGGCAACTTTGGAACAAATCCGCGTTCACAAGTAGGTTTAATATTGCCTCATACGTCATTCCTGTTTGCTTACCATAACATCACTACAGCAAGTACCAGAGGAACCTGCGCAACCTGCAGGATAACCTCGGTCAACTTCCCAACGGCTTGACCATCAAGGAGTTCAAGACGATCCCTGCTGAGCTCCAGAAGCGCGCCGACACCGGCTCTGAGGAGCTCACCGACCAGCAGGAGGAGCTCTGGACTGGTTCAATCACCATTGGCACTCCCGCTCAGGAATTCACCATCGACTTCGACACAGGCTCATCTGACCTCTGGATCCCTGGCTCCGGATGCGCTGACTGCTCAAGCAAGAAGACTTACGACGTCTCGAAGTCATCCACTGGCAAGAAGCAGGACGGCACCTTCCAGATCCAGTACGGTGACGGTTCCACCGTCAAGGGCGATGTCTACACTGACACTGGTAAGCCTCACTGATATACTCCTTACAAGCTTGATCTGACTCTTGAACTTCTCAATAGTCACTGTTGCTGGTATCACCGTCACCGACCAGTACCTGTCCCCCGTCACCACACTCTCCGACCAATTCAAGTCCTCCCCTGAGGATGGTCTCTTGGGTCTCGCTTTCCCCGCCATCTCCAACCTCAAGCAAGATCCCTTCTTCAACACCGCCATCAAGCAGAACGCCGTCGGCTCCGGCGAGTTCGGTTTCAAGCTCGCCAAGGACGGCTCCGTCCTCTACCTCGGCGGCACCGACTCCTCTCTCTTCAGTGGCGACATCGAGTACCACGATGTCGACTCCTCCACCGGGTTCTGGCAGGCTACTGGCGGTTCTGCCGTTGTTGACGGCAAGGAGGTCGTCTCGGACATCAGCACCATCATCGACTCCGGCACCACTATCATGTACGGCCCTCAGGCTCAGGTCGAGGCGTTCTGGAAGGCTATTGACGGTGCGGAGGAGTACGACTCTCAGCAAGGCTTCTGGGCCTTCCCTTGTGATAGCAAGCTTCCGGCCGCTGGCTTCAAGTGGGGCGGTGAGACTTGGGAGATCTCCTCTGACAAGTGAGTGTTGATTCATCTCTTCTTTACACTCAAGCGTGTATTGATACATCTATATTTCAGCCTCAACCTTGGTGAGACTGAGCAGGGCTCCGGCAAGTGTGTCGGCTCCCTCGCTGCTCAAGACCTTGGTCTCGGCGATGGTGTCTTCCTCCTCGGTGACAGGTAAGCGCAATGTTCCACTCATGCTCCAATCATGCACTAACAAATCCCCCGCAGCTTCATGAAGAACGTCTACACCTCATTCTCGTTCGACAAGACCGCTGTCGGCTTCGCCAAGCTCGCATAAAATACATGGATCGAAGCATTCTGAACACTGTATCGTGTCTGTACTTATTGCCCTAAGTATTAGCTGTACTCTGCCCGTCGTTTTGTTGCTGTCGTTTCCCTGTATACCACTGTTATCCGTACGAGTACAGGCGCTTTCTCAATGTTATTTCTTTTTCTCTCCTCTTCTTATCTCTGTAACTCTCAAACTCGAGTGAATAATTCAGGTGCTCAGGGTACTTACATGTCGCTTGGGTCTTCGATTTTCGGAATTTCCCGTCGCCATAATCAAGTCAAAATCGGTCACCGATTCTCTGAGAATCAGCGAACTCTGAACTCCCCTAAATAGTTGCCGCTCAGAAAGCTGCGATTCTCACAGTTCTTGGTAGAATAGGTCATTCGGGATGGTAATGTGATCAATAAGCTACAAGATTACATGTTGCAGGGGTAATTGGAGGCGTACAAGCTGCTAGAAACGACAATAGATTTACAAGCGAGTTTAAACTCATTCAACGTTGCTCCATGCCCAACGAGGGATCCACAAAGGCGGGCGGCACAAAATATTCGACCTCCGGGTGTGGCTGGTAAGGATGCATCTTATACACAGCTCCGAGAGCAGCCCTGCGTTCCTTGTGCAGCTGCATATCCAAGTCGTATCGCAGCTTCGCCTTGCGGACCATGTGCCTGACGCGTTGGCGTTGAAGTTTGAGTTCGGCCTCCGCGATGAAACGAGCCCGCTCGACTCTCATCTGCCTATATTCTTCCTTCAGAGCCCTCTCTTGCCTCTTGATTTCTTCGTAGTATCGACGAAACCGGTCCTCGTCGGAATCATCCTCATCTGAATCGCTGTCCTGGTCGCCTTCTTCCTCTTCCTCTTCTTCGTCGTGGTCTTCATGACGTTGTCTGCTATTGACCCGGCCAATCTTCCGTAAAAGAACGCTTTCGTCGATGGGAGTTCGGCTGTTGCCCACTGGGAACCCGCCAGGAGGACCATGTCTAGCTTCGTCGAGGATTGCCTTGATCTCGAAGTACCAGGGACATTCCGCAAGGACATTACCTGTATTGATGTGAGCTATCAATGGAGTGCTCGAGGTGTAAACACAGAATAAAACTCACGAGCCAAGGTGGTGAAAGGCGTATCACGAGTAAAGTCAATGTCATCTTTCGACGTGATACCAGGCCCACCCTTTTCCATATCACGCATGTGTTTTCTGACTTCAGGGACGAGCCTGTCATCCTCGTAAGTGCGTCTATTCATTTGATCAAACCGCCAGTATGCATGACGTACTTATCGAATCGATACTGAACTTTTGTAGCCCACTTCTCGGGGTCAACTTCTTCAGCATAAGCGGGGCCGTACCTAGGATGGTCGCTAAAGATGATGTTCGCGAGTTCCATGAACCAGTCTGTCCTCGTTCCTCTAGGATCGTTGGGATAGAGTGGATGGGATTGAGGGCCAAGGAATAGTCCTACGCGAATATCGACGTTATCAGTGATTCCGTGTACGAGATCCCATGTGAGGTCTTCATTCCAACTGTTTCAATCGTTTGGCTGTGAGAGTTGCGACAAGTCTACATCTGGACAGTTTACGCACTGGACTCGAGAAGTGACTTTCTCTCGTTTTGCAACTTTGCGTCTTTTAGTAGCAGGCTGAGCACTGCTGGCAGATAATGCATGCTGACGTTTCGAGGGCATTGAATATTGAATGGGTATCGCGTCGGTGGCGGAGAAAGGTAAAGGTATTCACGAACTTGGACTTGAATCTCAAACGCTAGTACTACTAGTAGTGTAAGGTAGCGCTCGAACGGTAAGGGGTTTCCCGGGTCCTACTACTACTACGCCTGTGCACTTCAGGTCAAACCTGATTATGAGCGCAACTTGAGCGCAACCACGATGACCACGCTCTAGTAACTTATACCATCCTCTCATTGCCTAACTTCATGCTAACTGGTGAGAGTGTCCTAGGATAACAATGACACGACCTCGCTCCGACTCCTCTTCGTCTGTGCTTCCACTTCATGCGCAACCCACCAACCACTTCAAGTTACCTCGCTCATGCGCCTTCTTTCCTCTAACACGATGGCGGTCTCGTAATCGACTTCTCTACATTGCTCTCGCTATCTTCTTTGTTGTCATTGTCTTCTTCCGTCATTCGCTCTGGACATTCCGCCGGGATGTAGTCTACCTATTACGACCAATCTGGGACACCCCCGACCCGCCTTGGCGTATCATCCCTCACTACCCACCACCAACCTCTCCCTCTTCATCAACCTCACTCACAACGGCCCAATCGCAAAGATGGTGCGAATTGCACGATTCCAAGTGGTCCGCCCGAACCACCAAGCCAGAGTTCGTTGATGCCGTCCTCTTCTCCTCCGAGCTAGACATGCTTGAACTCCGAATTCGCGAGTACCGCACCCTCGTCAAGACCTTTGTCGTGGTTGAGTCTGACCTGACCTTCTCCGGCCAGCCCAAACCACTCCATTTCGCCCAGAACCGCCAGCGGTTTGAACTGCTAGCAGGCGAAGCAGGGGCTAGGATCGTCTACCGCGCGGTAACAGGCGAACACGACGGCTTGCAAGCAAATTTGCCCTCAGGCTCCTTTGACAACGAGATTCTGGTCCGCCGCGCAGTCTCTTCCACCCTCAGCTCACTCTCTCTACCTCCCGGCAGTTTGGTCATCCAAAGTGACGTCGACGAGATTGTTTCTCTCCCAACCCTCCAGCTCTTGGCAACGTGTCAGGGATACCCTCGAGAACTGCACCTAGAGGTCCAAAATTATCTATATGACTTCAACCACCCACTGCCGGCGTCATCGTACTGGCGTCCTCACCTCTACACTGTCCAAGGCAGAGAGCTCATACCATATCACCATAGTCGGGCGGGAGACGATCTATTAGCAGGCGCAGGTTGGCACTGTACCTTCTGCTTTGCGACGCTGGAGGAGATGAGGGGCAAGATGAAGGGGTATAGTCATAATGACCGGTTGAGGGATAGTCACGGTCTCGACGAAGATGTGCTGAGGAGGCGGGTCTGCGAAGGGAGAGACCCATTCAACATGTGGCCGGTGAGCTTCTCTTATCATTCTTTTCACGAGTGAGAAGCTAACGATGTTGCCCCGATGATTAGGAAGCTTTCACGTACAAAGACTTTTTCATACTCTCTGGTCCAACACGACCGTCTCATAATTTCCTACATCTGCCTATCGCTCTCGCCGAAGAGCCCGAGAGGTTTGCCTATCTATTGGATGACGGATGCACGCGGCCAAACGCATGATTGTCTGGACGTAATGACATGGAATTTACCCGTCGCAATGTATGAGAGAGAATAAAGAGCACTTGTTGGTGCGTATTACTGTAAGACGTAAAATCCCGCTGGGTGTTTGTTAGACTATGTTCGTGTAATCCTTGCACTTTTGCTGCAAACACTTGTGTATTATCACGGCAGGCATGAGATGACTGGCGAATCTGGATATGCTTGGTGTAGCACTAGAAAACTCAAGGAGTGAGTTCTATTAGGCTCGTAAACCAGCCTCTACACTCGTACCTCGTATTAAGTTCTACGAGCCAGTGCTCTGACGTCAGAGGGTTTCCCGGGTCCTGCCACTAGTTACTCAGGGGCCCGACTCGGAACTTCAAGCTTCAAGTTCGTTGCACATGCCAGTATTTACACGTACTGTGACGAAGTTCAAGTGTTCTCATTTGAAGCGACTTCTTATGGACACACAAGCTAGTAAGTCTACGGGTGCGATCGCTTGTCGTACGCTGATTAAATATTTATAATTTTCAATCGTTTCAGACAACGGTTCTACTGGTCTCATCCCGCACAGGGCAAGAGCTGAAGATCTTCCCGCGGAGCTCTTTTGCGCCATCTTCGACTATGTTGAATGGACCTTCTACGAAACCGCAGATATATATCATGCGTCGACGCGCGGGAGGAGGTACACCGCCAACGAGATCGCCCTCAAGCGATGCTTCGCCTCCTTCGCGCTCGTTTGTCGACACTGGTGCGCCACGGTCAAACCATATTTGAACCGCACCTTGGCTATAGCATTCTCTCCACAAGATGAGAGCTACAATAGCTTTGCCAGTGTCATATCGTGGTTGGACTTGAACCCTATATTCCCTGCTTCGGTTCGGAATTTGCGTCTTATCATGACTGACTGTATCGACTGGGACGATCTCATAGTGCAGGACGGGTTCGATCCCAGTACACTATTTCGACTTCTTCATCTACTCCCAAGGCTTCAAAACCTGGATTTGGTGGATATACGGTTTAACGATGGAAACCCAGAGGATCCACTAGCAGGAGCTCGCCACGTTCACAAGTTACAGTCACCTCCACTCGACTTGAATCGAGTTGGGATCTATCACACTGAGGCATGCTCTCCTATTCCGGCAGACGTCACACAAATTCTGTCTTATATACGCACTATTGGCGAGGTGTATATAGACACTAATCCACAACTCGATTGGCTAGTTGGAAACGGTCCCGATGGGGGTCCCGTCACCGTTCCGCAAAGCCTCGAAACGTCCTCTCTCATAATCAAGTCTCTGGATCTACCCCTCCAGCTTCTACGAGCCTTCACTGGCACACGGGCAATCACCAACGGCACCTTGAGAAAACTACACATGCAAGTTGACGTTTTCACGATACCGAATCTCGCAGCCCTTCTCGTCCCCGCCGCACCGAGTGTCACAGAGCTGTGTCTCGACTTCTCGTTGTACGCCGTAAGGACATCCCAGATATGTACGTTGTAGCTTCTATGAGAACAGGCAGCCTCTGAATAGCTTGTTTTCAGTCACACTCCTCCTCAACGATAGTCTCCCTATAGGCTCCTTCCATCACCTCGAACAACTCGATCTCATATTTCCTCTACCTTCCATCTACCACTCACGCGTTTATTGGGCGATACTCGGGGTCCTTACAAGCGAGCTTCATGGGCTAACTCAGCTGCGAAGATTCTCTATCACCGTTCTAGACGACGAGGAGCATGCAGACGAGGATATCGAAACCCGTCTAGATACATGCTGCGAGTTCCTTGGGATCCCGCTAAAGGACATAGCAGATGCTTTAACACCGTTGGAAGCGCTGACCTCTTTTACCGTCGCGTGTAAAGACCATACGGGTAGAAAACGTGAGTTCAGGGGGGCCAATCGTGCGCGCATGGAGATCGCTTTGGGGCCCCTTGTCGACCAAGTGACGGTTAACATGTGACCATGATAAAAGGCGACACAAGCTCTACTGTACATGTAAGGTTTCTTCGTAAAATCGATGCAAGTTGGCTTTCTGAAAGAGTGCCAGTTTCTGACTTATAGGATTCGCAAGTACGAGTACATCGAGCCATAGATAAGACAGTCTCAAATTATGAAGTCATCTTTCCTATGCTAAACTGGGTGGTCCACGATGCAAACTTGATATTGCCTTGGCTCCGACCAGAAGAAAACCTGAAGATAAGCTTGTGTATCACTTGCGCAGGTCTTTCGTGGCATTCGATAACACCACAATCTAAATGGATTTTCTCTTTCTCGGCCGAACAATCAGCACCGGGCACGGGCATAGCAAGTGCAGGGATATCCACCGCTCGTGTGTGCTTTGCAGTCTCTCGCGGGCATTCTCCTGAGCAAATCGAGGATCCTCGTTGTTATACAGTAGTTGCTATATCAGGATGTCGGTGCAACTGATCGTGTCAGCTGGTTATGTAAGCGCTCATAGCCGATTGCCACCGTGCCGTGCACGACCAACTTGAAGACAATCAGCTTGGACCGTGACGTTCTACTACCATCTCAGCTGAACTTTGCAGCTGTGCATATTCTTCGATCATAGCAACTCGCCTGCGCGAAAAGACTCGTGGGCACACAGCTGTGCGAGACATACATGTGGGTTCATATGGTATTTTTACGCATGATCGTTCTCATGCTCTTCCATTTTGACCCGCAGGTTCAAGTCAACTACAGTGTAGCATGTGAATGGATTATTTGTAGCTCATCGGCTCATCACCGCGATTTATGCGTGAGGAGGCACACGACCAACACACAGAACAGCGACTGAACTCTGCCTTTATTCTACTAACTTGGTTCTATCGCCACTCTTATCTGCTAGTACCCAGGTTCAGCTTCTTCGCTGTAAGCGCTGCATGGGATGCTCGTCGTTACACGAGGTACATGGACGATACACGCGGTGCGCTATCCGAGATAGGTCACGTCTCCCTCTGTTCTTCTTGTACGCCTCGTAGGATCATCGCCATCTTGTTGTCTTCCGCAGGTCATCCATCACGCAACTCAGGCTCATCGACTTCTGGCTACTTTGACCATGCTCTTTCATTCGCGCATGACCGCAATAGAACACTCGAAAACGGGCTGGATCGCTGAAAATGAGTTTCAGCACGCATGTATGAGTGCGTAACTCTATGATCATGGGCCAATCGCGGTGGTCACCCACGTAACAACATATGCTCGTCGAGGCTTGACCATCCGGGGACGCAGCACAGATTTGTCCTCCTCTCTTGCCGGTCGCCTCCCCACCTAACCGGGATGACCATGGTGACTGTATCGAGTGCTTCTATCGCTCACTCATGCGTAGAATACCACATGGCGAGACAAAAACCAGCCTTCTTGTACTTCGAGCAGCCATTCGAACTTCGCTATAAAAGCCTTCGCCAGAGTACAAGGTACCTCAGCCTAGGCTCTCCATTCATCCAGCAGATTCTACAGTAACAAGATGAAGTTCTCCATCCTTCCCAGTCTCGTCTTCGCCGCACTTCTTACTGTTCTCTCCTTCACTGGAACCTCGACTGCTGCACCTGCGGCTGACTTCGAGGGTCTCGATAAACAAGCCCGCGATATCCTTGCACGGGCTACCCCTGCGGCACCGCATTTTGTGGTGTACAGCGACAAGGGCACGTCTGGGATCACCGGACCCCCGCCTCCTTCCCAAGTTAATGTATGTATCATTCTACTATTGCATCATTATTCTATATTCCAGGAATCTGTAGTATCAACTATCAACTGAATGCTGACATGACTCCCTTTTGATTATCACAGGGATTTAACGTCTTGTGAGCACATTACTCACTTTATCACTCAAAGTCGTAGTCATGATCGCTGATCATAATCCATGCTTCTTTTCCGTTGTAGCGCCCTGTCATTCCTTCTGTTGGAAGGTGCATGGGACAAGGCTGAAGAGTGGACCCAACTCACAGCTGCCCAGCGTACAAGCATCAAACAACAATATGCTGACGCGGGCATCAAGCTTATTGTGTCGGTCTTTGGATCGACGGACGTACCGACAAGTACTCGTGCCGATCCGATTAGTACTGCAAACACGTTTGCTGCGTGGGTGAAGCAGTATGATCTGGACGGTATTGACGTCGACTATGAGGTTTGTTGTTAGTTTTATATCCTTCTCTCTGTCTGGACTCATATGATATCCTTACAATCAGGACTTCAATGCATTCGACGCTGGGGACGGTTCCGCTGAGAACTGGCTCATCTCGTTCACAACACAGCTCCGCACGCAACTGCCTGCTGGACAATACATTCTCACTCATGCTCGTAAGTCCACTCGAATCAATCCCGGACAAGAGCATTGATGGCTTATCTTCGATGTAGCCGTCGCGCCTTGGTTCGCCCCCAATAAATGGGGCGGAGGAGGCTACCTCAAGGTCCATAACTCTGTAGGCAGCTTGATTGACTGGGTAAGCGTATCTTCGCTGCTAACACATCTTTCACGTACTGATAGAAATCGCCCTCCAACAGTACAACGTTCAATTCTACAACCGTACGTATAGCTATCTACTTACTGGCATATGCATATTCTGACGTTCATTCGTATCACAGAGGGCACCACCGAATACACCGACTGCAACGGTCTCCTTACCGCCTCTAGCTCTACCTGGCCCAACAGCGCTCTCTTCCAGATTGCCGCAAACGGCGTACCTTTGAGCAAACTCGTTATCGGCAAACCCGCCGGACAGGGAGACGCAAACAGCGGGATAATGTCGACGTCTACACTGGCTACCTGTGTATCACAGGCAAAGGCAAAGGGCTGGAGTGAGTAGCATCATAGCTGCGAGAATAGGAGATACTGATGCAACTGTGCAGATGGCGGTGTGATGGTGTGGGAATTCCCCGACGCTGCCTCGTCGTGGATCACAGCTGTTCGTGCCTCCTCCTGGCCGGTATAGATGGCGATCGCACTAGAAGATATTTGCTATGTGAAAAGTTGCTCGACACATCGGGGTACTTTTTCTTGATACCATTGTAACATTTCTGTGGGTTTCTTCGTCGCTTTGTGTATATATACAACCTAGAACGTATGAGATTATACGAGTGTGGACGCATATCTGTCTGAGTGGCCTGTCGAGAACGCGACCCATGCTCTTCTCAGCTTGGTAACAAACGACCTTTACTTTGGAATCAATCCTTCGACTCGGGTGCCTTGGGTTGTCACGTTATAAATAAACACCTCTTATGCATGTGCATGATCCGTTGACATACCTCTCGTAACTCATTGAGTTTCCCCAGCCGTGCAAGATAAGCGGCTCCGGAATCCGCCCAGACTTGGTAATCCGTGACCTTGGCCTCGTCATCGAAGTCGAGCACGTAAACAAACTGCTCGTCCCACCACTGGCCTTCGCCAGCACCTTCAATCCATTTGAACCTCGCCTGACCCCGCACGCTAACCTTGCGGTTCTCGGCATCGATGACCCACTCACCTAGGTCAATTAGACAGGACACAGCATCAGTCAAAAGTCATAATAGCGTTGAACGAAAGTTGAAATCCCCCTGCCTAAGTTGCCTGCCAAGGGCGATCTTGCCTATCACGATAACGATGGCTGTGCTCTCACCAAAGGACATATTCTCGTAAGTCAAATACTTTTGAAGGAGGCTGAAGTATTCCTCCAGACCAGATCGGCCGGTAAACATGCGACCGAGGAAGGGGGCTAGGAGTTGTAGACCGTGTTCTTTCGCCGAAACCTGATGGGTGGTAGAAAAGTGTGAGAGAAGGCTTTCGAGAGGAGATTTGTTGGCGAAGTCGTTGCATAGCGCCTGAGCAGACAACTGTAATTGTTCCCTTGCGATAGGCATGTTTTCGGAAAACACAAGCAGCGTCTTGGGATGACTACGTTGCCAGAGGCGAACACAAGCGTGATCAGGTGTTATCACGTAAGTAACACGTTCGTGACTGTTCCGATTTCCCAAATCGGGCTTTTTACTCGGTCTGTGCTCGCCCACTCATCACGTGATGTCGTTTCACCCGCGGTTTCGCCGACGTCCCGCCCCTCTCCGCCCGGTCCGGTCTTTTGCCCTCTCCCTCTCCCACGCCCTTGATGCGCACCACCTGTGTGGACTGTAAAGAGCTGCACCAAGAAAAGGTGACGATGCAAGTGTTCAGGCTTTCAAGCACCCAGTGAGAATACGAACAGGATCTACTCGTCGAGACTCGTATCCACTGACCTCAATATATCTACCGTCGTCTACCTCCATCAACATTGCTGAGACCAAAGCGCTCATTCAACGCGATAACTTTGAGCGGTCGGGTGCGTTCTCGATATATATGTTGACGACAATACATTGCGCGACGCGGACATACTCATATCGATCATAGTTCTCATATTCCTGCGATATGTATATACCTTGTGTGAGGCCAGCAATCCCATCACGCGCGATGCCATCTAAAAGCCGAAGTCGTAAGTTGGCTGGACGCCAGCCTGAGCTCTTTTCTCCTCTAATCACGACAATGCCCACAGCCTTTTTACTCACCGCACCTCATAGGCCCCAGACGGTCGTGGGCCATGCGGCTGCCCAACTTACTGAGAAGGCGAATCTTTTCTAGGACGGGCCCGCCAATTTAGGTCCTTGTGATATGTCACCTCAAGCCTCAACTTGAAGGCTCATACAGTAAGTGCGCGACGAGCTTCAAGTTATACACGCTAGCGACTCATTACATATAGTTAGCATGGAGCCCCGCAGATTAGCCAGACCAACGGAAACTCGCGAACACTTAGGCTTCAGCCACCGTGCCAAGCCGGAACCATGCTGAATGTGTTTTACCTATATTACCTGGTACGCTCCGCTATATACTAACACAATATCTGCCTTGCTCTGATACAACAGTTCGTAGGACGGAGGCTGCACCTGCTATATTTCTGTGAAAGTCTGCCGTTAGTCTCATCACACAAACCATCACTTACATCTGGCGAAGATCTATAGATAATTAGTGCTGCGCTCGCGCGAAGGCATGAGGTACAGCGTCTCAAGGTATATAAGCTTCGGTATGACTTACTTATACTCGATTCAGTAACGGCACTGTGACCGGATGGCGCTGTTTCACCTGGACCTTCCGTATCTATGGGCTTGTTAGCCTGGCAAGCGCCCCCCCTTTGCCAGGCTAACAAGCCACGATTTGCTAAGAGCC